>BQNB010056468.1:0-38661 GCA_026074375.1 Tanacetum coccineum | reverse complement strand
TGAAATTATGTCGTGCAAAAAATAAGATACCTTTATTGCTATTTGATGAATCACTCGATGAGGATATATATATGATATGTAATATTATATTTTTGTAATTAATTTATTTGAATCATTCTACAATAATAATAATAATAATCTGTTCATGTGTTTATATATGCGTTTGATATTATGTAACTATATATTTATCTTTATATTTAGTTAAACTTGATGCCTCCTGTTGCATATTTGTTGTTGAATTTTATTCGTTTGATGTGTTGGAATTTCGTATATGAGTATAAAATCTAAAGATGGTTGTTGAGATAGATGTTGATAACGTTAAGGGTTCCCGGTTTTCATGACGTTCAATTTGTGATGTGATATAAAATAATTTTTGATGATAAATTTAAGATGGATACTGATAAAGTTAAGCGTTGTACTTTTGGATGAATCATTAATATTAGATTACTATTATTTGGCCCAAACCAAATTGTGGGTTTGGGTCCATTATGTTTTGTGTTATTGTTGATAATTAGGATTTGCTATAACTTAATAATGACCAAAATCCACAGTTAGGTTTGGGTAACTAATAGTCATCTAATAAATAATGTTGAGGTTTGGTTTGTCATAGTTAATTAACTTGATGGCTCGTGTTGCACATTTGTTGTGTTTTAATATAGGTGGCGATTACAATATATTAAATTTGTTTGTAGTTAGTATTGACAATCAGTTTGTTTAATTTAATATATACAATATAAGTTTATAAACTTCCATGCTGTCTGTTAGTTATATTGTGGTCGTGGATTAGCTATAACTTCCAAGTATATGTGTATTTTTAGGTGTTGTCTATAACTAGCGGGTAGAAAACTGTGCAGTACGTGGCGGTTTTATTTTCTATAGTTATAAATAGATAATTCTACTAAAGTTTAATTAGTACCTTAAATAATTCGCAATGGCATTTGGTGTCTTTCAACTTCGAATTCTTATTATTCTTATAGTTACTATGATTTTGTAAGTGTATATTATATTAATGTTATTTTGTTTTATATGTTCGATAATGTTGTCCATCTGATATTTATGTTGTTTATTTTGTTATAACAGAAAGATGATGAATGCATGACAAGTGAAGAAACTGTCGAATCAAAACTTAATAATGCTGGTGAAGTTGTTGATGAAGTTATTCAGTTGATGACAGTTGCAGATCATAAGAATGTAAGATTATTAAATTGTTATTATGTGGTGACATTAATTTGCATGTGTCATTGTAAAAAAAACTTTTATATGTTTACAGGTTTCCCTGTCAATTGTTGTTCATATGTTTTCTGATTTGGTTAAGGAGCAAGATGGAAAACGCAAGGGTGTAAACAGTGAGAAATATGTTAAGTTGTTTTGTTTTAATAGGGATCATGTAGGTATTTAATATGATGCTGAAAGTTCTAACATCAGCAAGGAAAATATATTGGATAAGTATAGTAAGTATCTCACTGACGCTGAGAAGTCATACAAAATTGTTATGGATGGTAAAGAATATTCATATGTATGTGATATTAAAAAATTAGATTTGTTTCCTGAAGGGTATGATGACAATTTTAGTGTTGTGGGGATAATAAATTTAGAGTATTTTTTAATATGGATGCTGAGAAGCTTAAGGGTGTGAGGTGTATATTATTCAGCTTGCTGATTTGATATAAAACTGTTTGTTACTATAATGTTGCGGTTTATGTTAATGTGATAATGGTTTCTTTAGTGTTTGGTTTTTTTTAGTATTTTGTTTTGTTCATGGCTCAAGTTCCTCTTGTGGCAGTTTTAGTTTAGGCTTTGGTTTTGTTTTGGTCTATAGTTGGTCTTTGTGTTTTTGTATAACTTTGTTTTTGTTGGGAATTACGTTTTCCTAACTTAGTACCGACAGTACAAATAGTTAAACTGATAGTTATAGTTAGTACTGACAGTACAAAGTGTTAAGTACTGATCAGTTAGTTAGTACCGATAGTAGAAAATAGTTAGTACCATTTAAGAGATATGTATGAGATATTTTAGGAAAAGATATGTACGCGTTTTGTAAGCCTGTTAGGGTTTATCCTTAGTCTATAAAAGGATCCCTCCTGGCATAGTTAGACATACGAGCTCAAGATATCTCATACAAAATCATATCTCAATAGTTAGTAATCTGTAATCACTCAAAGCAGATTAATAGAAATTATTATTTAGTTCTACATTGTTTTTCTTAGTACTTGTGTTAAGATTCCGCATTAACACATAGTATTCATAATCAGTGTTTCTACATAGTCAACTGTATTTATACATCTTGGCTATCATCCTTAATAGGCTGCAGAGATCTATTCTACAAGGGACTCACAAGTGGTATCAGAGCCTGTGAGAAACTCTGAATAAGAAGAACAATCAAATCAGTTATACAGCTTCATCCTTCAAAACTTAACATGTATGCATCAACAAGATGATTTTCCACCACACCCCACTCCACCATCATCATACACAAACACCAACCCCAAACATAACTCATCATACAGTATCAAATCATCAGCTGACCTATTTTCAAAAGGAGAATATTGATATATGGGCTATGAAAATGGATCAATATTTGGCTATACAGACTTCCATTCTGGGAGGACTATACAATAGAAATGGTCCTGTATCATTCATACAGATACATCTGGACAAATTAAGGTTTTGCCTCCCGAACTGCAGAAGAGATTGTAGCAGAGAATAGAGAGAAAAAGCAAGGACACCTTGTTATGGCCCTACCAGAAGATCATCTTGTCTACAGTTCAAAAGATGACTGATGACAAAAGAGATGTGGGATGCCATAAATCCATATTTGTGGAAATGATGAATCCAAGGAAGATGCAGAAGTACATATTGAAGCAACAGTTGAAGGATTCTCTGTATCCAAACAGAAGGGCTTCACAAAGGCTATGAAGTTCTAAAGTCTATCTGGAAGTAGAGATACATGGAGCAGTGTATTAACTGAGGAGGCAATTCAAAATTTCTAAGATCTTACCTTTCTGGCCTGGTCACAAGTTTCCTTAATTATGATGACTATAAACCAGGAGTGGGACTGTCTCAGTTTGATGATTTGTACAATAATCTAAGAGTTTTGAGAGTGATGTATAAAGGCTCTACTGTTTCATTTCTAGCCGCAAATTGGTAGCATTTGTCTTGAGTAACGCACAGTACTAAATGTAGTTAGTACCGCTTTATTGTTGTTCCCAATTCTTCCTAGTCAAAACTCACTGAACAAACTTCATCATACTCATTACTTGCTAATCAATCAAGTTGCCCTCAACTGGATCATGAGGACTTGGAACAGATTGATGAATATGACCTTGAAGAAATGGACTTGAAGTGGCAAGTGGCCATGATCTCAATGAGAATGAAAAAGTTTTACAAGAAGACTGGTAGAAAGCTACAATTTGATGCAAAAGAACCTGTTGGCTTTGATAAAACCAAAGTGGAATGCTACAATTGCCACAAAACAGGGCATTTTGCTAGAGAGTGTAGAATCAAGGGAACTCAAGATAACAGGAGGAGGGATGCATGGAATTCTGGAAACAAGGATGGGAGCAGAACTGGACAGAAGGAGGATTCTAAAGCATTGGTGACAATTGATGGAGAAGGTGTAGATTGGACAAATCATTCAGAAGATGAAGATTATGCTTTGATGGCTTGCAACAGCTCAGACTCAGACACAGAGGTAATTTCCTGTTCAAATAAGTGTAAAGAGTCTTATGCTAATCTTAAAAAACTGTATGATGCTCAGAGAGAACAACTTAGTGATGCAAGCATAGAAATAAAGGCATATTCTCAAGGTCTTAAGAAAGTTGAAGCACAGTTAGTTGCTCATCAACAAGGACAACTTTGGTATGAACAAAAGATAAAGTTTATGAAAATAGATTTAGATGATAAAACAGATGTTCTCACATACCATAAGAAATTATTAGCAGAAGCTCAAAAGGAAAAAGAAGATTTAAAGGCTAAAGTAGAAAAATGGCATAACTCTTCTAAGAATCTTAGTAAACTGCTAAATACCCAAATGAGTGCTAATGATAAGTTTGGGCTTGGGTATGGGGATCACAGATATGATGGGATTTTGAGCTATGAAAATGAAGTGTTGCAGAGTGTTTTTATGAATAAAGAGAGTGAGTTAGAAAAGTAACCTCTGTATGATAGGTTTGTTACAGCAGATGAAATGCATGCTGTACCTCCACCTATGACAGGAAATTATATGCCATCTGGACTTGAGATTGAAGTAGATTGCTCACAATTTACATATGGTCTAAAACAGACTCAACCTAGTGAATCTGAATCCCAAACAAGTAAATTTGATACCTGTAAATCTAACATTAGTACAGAACCCTCTGAATTAGTGTCTGAACCAGTTGTCAATGAATCTAATATAAAATGTCAACCTAAGGTCTGGTCTGATGCTCCTATCATTGAGGAGTATGAATCAGATAGTGAAGATGAGTATGTGTCTACACCAAGAAAAGAACAAGAAACACGCTAACCAGCAAGTAAAAACTCCTAGGGAAACTATCAAGAATCAGTTCACACATAGTCAAAAACCTAAAGTTGATAAGACAGAGTTGGGGTATGGGTTTACTGTAAGAGCATGTTTTGTATGTGGAAGTCTTAATCATTTAATTAGAGATTGTGATTTCCATGAGAAGAGGATGGCAAGAAAAGCTGAGTTAAACAATGGTTGGAATAATGTGCAAAGAGTGAATAAACAAAACCAATTTGTTCCTTCAGCAGTACTAACTAGAACTGGTAAAATTCCAGTTAGTACTGCTATAGCTAGCAGTACTAAAAATTTTAGTACTGCTAGGCAAAGTTTTAACAGACAGACAGCACTAACTAGTACTGCCATGAAAGTTAATACTGTTAAGCCCATTGTGAATAGAGTTAGACCAGCAAATGTTTCTCAAAAAACTCATTCACCATATTCAAGGCCTTTTAAAAAGACAACAGTACTTAGAACAGATTTTTCAAAACAAAAAGTTAATACTGCTAAGGTAAATGCAGTTAGTACTGTTGGGGGAAAAAGGGAAACTGCTGTTAAGCCCTCAGCAGGTTGTAATTGGAGACCACAAAGATACAACTGGCACAATGTCTCCAAATACAATGGTGGATCCAATCTTAGAAATTGTTACACTTTCAAAGATCCACTAGGCAGACTCAAGCCCAAACAGGCTTGGGTCCCTAAGAGAAACTAATCTCTTCTATTTGGTGTGCAGGATTATCCACATAGAGCTCTAAAGAATAAAGGAATTGTTGATAGTGGATGTTCCAGGCACATGACTGGAAACAAGGCCTACCTTGCTGAATTTCAAGACTTTAATGGTGGCCCTGTTGCTTTTGGAGGTAGTAAAGGTTATATCACTGGTAAAGGTAAAATTAAAACGGGTAAGTTAGATTTTGAGGATGTATGCTTTGTAAAAGAACTTCAGCATTTCAATCTTTTTTCTGTGTCACAAATATGTGACAAAAAGAACAAGGTTCTGTTTACTGACTCTGAATGTCTTGTTTTGTCTCCTGAATTTAAGTTACCTGATGAAAATCAAGTATTACTTAAAAACTCCCCAGGACATAATTTATGTACAGTTTTTAATTTAGAGAACTTTGTTCCTTCAGGAGGTTTGGCTTGTTTAATTGCACAAGAGCCACATCTGATGGATTCCTAAACTAATTGGCATAGGAGGTTGGGTCTTGTAATTCAAAAACTTAACAAACTTGTAAAGGGAAACCTGTAAAGAGGTTTACCTTCAAAGATTTTCAAATTGACCACACTTGTGTTGCTTGTCAGAATAAGAGAAACGCAACACAAGGCTCCTGTAGGCATATCAGTAAGCTCTTATTAAGCCCTCTTTCACAACTTCTTCATATGGATTTATTGGGACCTAAATTCTGTAAGGAGCTTAAACCTAAGACATATTGCCTAGTTTATCACTGATGTTTTTGCAGGTTTTAGTGGGTGTTTTTCTTAAGAACTAAGGGATGAAACTAGTGAATCCTTTAAGGACTTTATAAGACAAATTAAGAACCAATTAAATCAAAAAGTTAAAACTATTAGATGTGATAATGGTACAGAATTTAAGAACATGGATTTTATTGAATTATGTGGGTCAAAAGGGATCAAGAGGGAATATAGTAATGCCAGAACTCCACAACAAAATGGAGTTGCTGAAAGAAAGAACAAGACCCTTATTGAGGCTGCTAGAACTATGCTAGCAGATTCATTTTTACCGCTAGGACTATGCTAGCAGATTCATTTTTACCTAACACTTTTTGGGCTGAAGCAGTTAGTACTGCTTGTTATGTTCTTAATAGGGTATTAGTGACCAAGCCTTAAAATAAGACACCTTATGAACTTATAACTGGTAAAATACCAATCATAAGCTATATAAGACCTTTTGGGTGCCATGTGACCATCTTGAATACCATTGACCACCTGGGAAAGTTTGATGGGAAATCAGATGAAGGTTTTTTAGTTGGGTATTCTCTACAAAGCAAGGCTTTTAGGGTATACAATTTAGAAACCAAGAGAGTTGAAGAAAACCTGCACATAACCTTTTTAGAAAATAAACCAAATGTTGCAGGAAAAGGACCAACTTGGCTGTTTGATCTTGATTATTTAACTGATTCAATGAATTATCAACCTGTGAGATCAGAGAATCAAGCTAACAAACATGCAGGTCCACAAGAAGCTAATCAAAATGCAGGTACAGAAGATAATATTGATGCAGGTGATTCTGAAATAGAAGCTGAATCTGCTCAGGACTACTTTGTACTGCCAATATGGTCTTCTTATACTTCAACAGTCAAGAGCTCAAAAGTAAATAATGCAGGTGAAGAACCTACCAAGCATCCTGATTTCCAGCAAGTAGATAAGGAGGATCAAGTCTTTTTGGATGAGCTTGAAAGACTTAAAAGGCAAGAACAGGATGCTAATGATGCAGCTGAAGCTCTCAGGAAGGAGTTTGCCCAAGAAACTGAGGATTTGCTTCTTCAAGCAGGAGCTGCTAAAGCTAGCAGTACTAACATAGTTAATACTGCTAGCACACCAGTTAGTACTGCCAGTCCTTATGGTGGACTATCCTTCACTGATCTAACCAATACTGACCAAGATGATTCAGAAATACCTGCTCTTGAGGAAATTTATGACAATCCTACTGATGGTATTTTTACCAATTCATCTTATGATGATGAGGGTGCAGTGGCTGACTTCACAAATTTAGAACCTGTTGTGAATGTCAGTCCTATTCCCACATCAAGGATTAACTCTATTCATCCTTCAACTCTAATTCTTGGAGATCCACAATCAGCAGTTCAAACAAGAAGCAAAGTGACCAAAAGTTCTGGAGCCCATGCTTTTGTAAGTTATATTCAAAAGCAAAGGAGAAATAATCATAAGGACTTCCAGCATTGTTTATTTGCTTGTTTCTTGTCTCAAAATGAACCCAAGAAGATCTCTGAAGCACTTGAAGATGAAAGTTGGGTTGATGCTATGCAGGAAGAACTGCTGCAATTCAAGATTCAGAAAGTTTGGATTCTTGTAGATTTGCCTTATGGGAAGAAGGCAATTGGAACAAAATGGGTTTACAGAAATAAGAAGGATGAGAGAGGAGTTGTGGTTAGAAATAAGGCAAGGTTAGTTGCTCAGGGACATAGGCAAGAGGAAGGGATAGATTATGATGAGGTTTTTGCTCCTGTGGCCAGGATTGAAGCCATTAGGATCTTTTTAGCCTTTGCACATGGGTTTTGTGGATGTGAAAAGTGCCTTTCCTTTATGCAAAAAAAACAAAAATTGATGAGGAGGTATATGTAATCTCAACACCAGGTTTTCTAGATCTTAAATATCTCTAGAAAGTCTCAAGTTGTAAAAGCTTCTTATGGGCTACATCAAGCTCCCAGAGCCTGGTATGCTACTTTATCTACTTTCTTATTGAAGAATGGATACAGAAGAGGAACAATTGACAAAACTCTCTTCATAAAGAAGGACAAACATGATATCATACTAGTTCAAGTCTATGTGGATGATATCATCTTTGGGTCTACAAAGAAATCTTGGTGTGATGAGTTTGAAGCATTAATGAAGAGTAAATTTCAGATGAGTTCAATGGGAGAGCTCACTTTCTTTCTTGGATTACAAGTCAAACAGAAGGAAGATGGTATCTCCCGGTATTAGTTCTAGGATAAGTATGTTGAGAAATCAACCCCCCAATGAAGAAGTTTGACTTTGCAAATGTTAAGACTGCTAGTACACCAATTGAGACTCAGAAGCCTTTAGTCAAGGATGAGGAGGCCAGTGATGTGGATGTCCATCTCTATAGGTCCATGATTGGCTCTTTGATGTACTTGACTGCTTCTAGGCCTGATATTATGTTTGCAGTTTGTGCTTGTTCTAGGTTTCAGGTCACTCCAAAGTCTTCCCATCTAAGTGCTGTCAAGAGGATTTTTAGGTATCTAAAGGGCAAACCCAAACTGGGTCTTTGGTATCCTAGAGTGTCTTCATTTGACCTGGAATCTTACTCAGATAGTGACTATGCTGGAGCAAATCTTGACAGGAAATCCACAACAGGAGGTTGTCAATTTCTTGGCAGGAGACTCATTTCTTGGCAATGCAAAAAGCAGACCATTGTGGCTACTTCTACTACAGAAGCAGAATATGTTGCTGCTGCAAGCTGCTGTGGGCAAGTTTTGTGGATTCAAAATCAAATGTTAGACTATGGGTTCAACTTCATGAACACAAAGATCTACATTGATAATGAAAGCACCATTTGCATTGTAAAGAATCCAGTATATCATTCCAAAACAAAGCACATTGCTATTAGGCACCACTTCATAAGAGATGCTTATGAAAAGAAACTAATTCAGGTGCTTAAAATCCACACTGATGACAATGTAGCTGATCTACTAACCAAGGCATTTGATGTTAGCAGGTTTCAGTTCTTGGTTGTTACTATTGGGATGATAAATCCATAAGCTGCATTGGTTAAAGGGAGGCAATATGCTGTGTTGTATAGTTTGTATGAAGAAACATGTTAACCATAGGTGATGCATTTCCAGAGGTTTGATAGAATTTAGAGAGTCATTGAGAAGAGTTACTGATGGTACTGAAGCACTCCTGATACCTACATTGTTCATTCTTTGGTTGGACAAAGTTAGTACCGACAGTGCAAAGTTAGTACCGCTGGGCAAAGTTTGTACCGCTATAGAGACGTTGAAGAAAAATACCGCCAAGGGTACAAAGTGTAAATTGAAACGGTTTCCTTGAAATTAGGTCTCCTAAACCTATATAAACCCATCTCAATTGCACAGTTCCTTACGCAATCTCTCTCAAATACATTCGTATCTACAAGCCCTAATATCTCTCTTAACGACGATCACTCTTTCGACCACAATGGCTGTTCTTGATTCATGTCCTAAGCACAACATGGTCGCGTATCTGGAGAAGTCTGAAGGGAATGCAGAGTTTCACGAGATCATTGATTTTCTTAAGCGCAGTTCCATTCATCATGCTCTCACTGTAAGTCTTGTTGTATCTACTACATTTGTTGAACAGTTTTGGACGTCTGCTAAGTCCAAAATAATCAACAATGTTAGGCACATTACTGCCAAAGTAGCTGGCAAGTCTGTGTCTATCTCTGAGGCATCAATAAGAAGTGATCTTCTTTTTGATGATGCTGATGGGATAGACTCATTACCTAATCAGGCTATATTTGATGCTATACAGCTTATGGGGTATGAGGGGGATTTAATAGTGTTAACATTTAACAAAGCTTTGTTTTCACCCCAATGGAGGTTTTTATTTCATACAATGAATCATTGTCTTAGTTCAAAAAGCACCTCTTGGGATCAAATTCCTACTAACATTGTCACGTAGTTGTCCACTGCTTAACATCTAATCAAATGTATAATTTTTTCTAAGATTAATTTTTTGATGGTATGCTTAGACATCTAATGCTAAGAAAAATGTTTATGAATGTACCCACGTTTTATTTCTATCTTTTTTGAATAAACAACAAGCTAATGTTCTGTACCTTTAGATCTTTTACATTCCTGTAAATACTTAACACTAGTAAAGTTTTTTCTTCCATGGTAAGACGGGTAAAGCATATCTCGGGTGAAAGTGGCCCCATTTTTTGCCACTATTGTACAATCCCAACTCAGGATGATGGTGCCGTTTTCTTCACATAGACCATCTGAAAGCCACCAACACCCTCTCCTGCTCCCACTAGTGAAGTACCTAATGAACCACAAACTGATTCTTCTCCTGCTTCCACTAGTGAAGTACCTAATGAGCCACAAACTGATTCTTCTCCTGCTCAAACTAGTGAGGTACCTATTGAGCAACGACCTGACCTTCCCCAAAGCCCCTTCACCCACTCATATTTTTCTGATTCTAATTCTCAGAAATTTCTGTGAAATCTTGGATGTCATTCATCCCAGTGATAAATCCTTTCAGGGAATGAGTGCATACTCCCAAGTGTCTATGATCCTTTGTCCTCTTTTCTATTGTGCACAGGTTTCAGATCAAGCCAATGAAATTCACCTCTTGAGGCGCGCATCAATCACAAAGCCAAGAAACAAGCTAAACCTGACATCAACACATCATAAGAGCACATGCTGAAAACAGTGTCTCACTTGAAGCAAAGATTCCCAAGCAAGAGCTCTCACAAGAAACATAGGGTGCACAAAGAGTCTGTATCTAAACAAAGTGGAGAAGGTTGCTAAAGGTGAATCATCAGCTTCAAAGAGAACCCTGCTTTTTGCGATACAATTCCATGAAGATCCATTTTGATTCCATATGGAGACAGAGAACTCAATATAGAGGGGAGGACAAGAGACATGGTGTGAAAGACAAGTGAGATTGCCATGAATTAGACTTATACTAAAGAGTAACTTAGTACCACAGGAGTAGTTAGTACCGACAAGGAGAAAGTTAGTACTGACAGACCAATAGTTAGTACTGACGGATCCAAAATTAGTACTGATGAACAAATTGAAGGTACTGATGAACAAGTTGAAGGTACTGATGAACAAGTTGAAGGTACTGATGAACATATTGAAGGTACTGAAGAGCACAATGAAGGTGCTGAAGAGCAAAGAGAAGGTACTGAAGAGAAAGTTGAAAGTACTGATGGGCAAAGAAAAGGTACTGAAGATCATACTGAGGAAGAAATTGCTACTCAAACACCTACTCAAACACATACTTCTACAGTCTTTGGAGATGATGAAACAATAGCTAAGGTTCTTCTAAACATGAGTCAAGCCAAAGCTGTTTCCAGAGAAAAGGAGAAAGGAGTAGAGTTGAAAGATATTGAAGAAGCTGACAAACCTAGACCTACCTCTACAAGATCACTTCTAACTCTAAAGCCTCTTCCAAAGATTGATCCAAAAGACAAAGGAAAGAAGAAGATTGAAGAGGAGGATGAATCTGAAAGTGAATCTGATGGTATTCCTCAAGCTGAGAAGAAGTTTAAGCAGCTTATGAAGAGTTGGCTAGGAAAATGCAAGAAGAGTGGGAAGAAGAAGAGGAAAGAAACAGAATAGCTGAAGAAAAAGCTGCCAATGAAGCTCTTATAATAAACTTTGATGATATAAAGGCAAGGATTGAGGCAGATAGACTCCTTGCTGAAAAGCTTCAAGAACAAGAAAGAGAGCAATTTACAATAGAAGAAAGAGCAAAGTTCCTTCATGACACAATTGCTGCTCAAAGAAAATTTCTTGCTCAACAGAGATCAGAAGCTATCAGGAATAAACCACCAACCAAGAATCAACTCAGAAATCAAATGATGACCTACTTAAAGCATGTAGGAAACTATAAGCATGTTGATTTGAAAATCAAGAAGTTTGAGGAAGTACAAGCTTTGTATGAGAAGATTAAGAGGTCTGATGAAGATTTCATCTTTATTGGGTCTGCTGAATATGAAAGGTTGATCAAAAAGATGAATGAGAAAGGAGTTGATTTATCTAAGAGTGAGGTGATCAAAGAAGAAAGTAAAGAAGAAGTTCTGGAGGAAAGTAAAGAAGAAGAAAGTACTAGAAAAAGAAAACTTGGTGCAAGGAAGAAGATGAAGTCAAGGAAAAGAAGATATATTCAAAACACTTCTGAAGATGATAGTGACAAAGAGAATGATGAGCTGAGATTACATTTAACAATAGCTCCGGATGAAGAAAAAGAAGTGGATTATGAGATACTTGACAGAAAATATCCTATCAAAGAATGGAAGACAGAATGTCTTGGAACTAAACCACAGACTGATCAAGCTGAACACATTGAAGAGATTAATCAAAATGTGGTGATTAGAAGCAATGGACAAAAGAGATATTTTAGCACTTTGATGAGAGTATTGTCCATATTTGATAGAGAAGATTTGAATGTTGTGTATCAACTGGTAATGGACAGATTTCAAGATGAGATACCTGAAGGTTTTGACAGAGTACTTTGGGGAGATCTGATGGTTATGTTCAATCCAGATGATGAAAATGATTTTTGGAATGCACAGCAGGATTGGAACATTGTGAGTTGGAAGTTGCATGGTTCTTCAGGGGTACATACCTTAGTGACTGAAACAGGATTAGTCATTCATATGCTGGTAGAAAAGAGGTATCCTTTGAGAAAGGAAGTACTGATGCAAATGCTGAAATTGAAGTTAGAGTCTGAAGAAGACAGTACTATGGCATTGAAGCTGATCAGGTTTATTAAGAAGATACTTGTAGAGTTAGATAACCCTGAGGATAAGATAGAATAGATTGAGAAGGGTTTGAGTGTTGGCTAACCACCACACAACAAATGGTCATTAGTTCACCATGCTTAACAGGCATAAGAACTGAATAGTCCATAAGCAAACGGCTTGTGGTAAAGACTTCTCAAATCCGTTTATGGTTGACAATTTACCAAAAATTGTAGGGTTCTCAACTCACCTTGCTTCATGGTTAAGAGTTGGCTAGTCCATGATCAAACAGTTCATGGTAAAGACTAATCAAATCTGTTGATAGTTGATAGTTTGCTAAAAACTGTATGGTTTATCAATGCACCATGTTATGGCAATGAAGCATTGGCTAGTTTAAAAGCAAACGGTATTTGGTAAAGACAAATCAATTCCGTTGATGGTTGACAGTTTACCAAAAACTGTATGGTAATTAACTCACCATGTTTTTAAATGAAGAGTTAATTATCCCAGAGCAAACGGCTACTGGTAAAGGAACATCAAATCCGTTAATGGTTGGTAGTTTTCCAAAAACTACAAAGCCAACTTAGTTGGATTGTTTCTGAAAAGATGTTGCTGTGTTGCAGAGAAGACAGAGTTGCCGCTAAAGAAGGATAGAGTTTAAAGATCAAGAAATGGTATAAGTGTTTGGATACATGTAACACCCCCAAATTGGGTCGCAGCGGAATATGGGTCCGGGGCGTGTTACTTCTTAGATCAATCACACAAGATATATATAGAACGACCAAAAAGTCGTTTGAAAATGATACATTGGATTTAACAAAGTAATTGTTACATAAGCCCGAAGCTTAACTTGTTCACTTGATCAAAATACAAAGATTTTCAGCCCATAACAGATAACAAAATGAAATGCGACAAAATCTTTAATGCATGACATCCAATTCAAAACCACCAATGTATCCATCGCACCTTGTGCTTATTGATCCCCTGAAAAACATTGCTTTAAAACGTCAACAATAATGTTGGTGAATTCATAGGTTTGATAAATCATATATTGTAGGACCACAAGATCTCCCAAGTGTATGATAATGCAACAGATGCAGATATCATATAAATGTAATTACGTTGCTCTAAGCTCATGACACTGAAGCTTGACGTGTATGAATACCAAATTAATGGCCTACATTGCCCGTGATGATGTTCTAACCCGCAACATCCTTTATTCGACATGGTATACGTTCGTTTGTCTAGTGATAGCTAATCACCCGAACGGGGTTGTCAAACCCAATAGATTTTTCTTAACATGCGCGCTGTAATTAACGTTTTGATAATGGGCTCAGATTGGGTTTTCGCTACTTAGGAACATGTTAGTCATATATTAAAACTTTACCACTCTGTTTCAGTCTGTAAAACATTGCTTTTTTTCACCCCAAAAACTTTGTAAAAACAAAGATGTAAAACGTGGGCTATGAACTCACCTTGAGTTCTGATATCCAATATGTAGATAATGGTTCACGTAAAAGATCGAATGCAACCTAAATTATCATAGGTCGTATAAGTACCGAGTACTTTAATTGATAACATTGAATGTAATCCTATAGATTATATCGTACTATCGTTCGGGCTATCATAATTAAAGAGGTCATGACATGACGTTCGAGGAGTTAGGACACTTTAAATCGTAAATCCAACAACTCGTCGAAACGCCATCCGAAGAGGCCTCATTATGAAACTCCCTAGTAATATAGTACTTTGATAACCACATAATATTCTATATAGCTCAATCACCAACTAATGGTTTTGGTAAAATTGTGTTTAACAAGTTAAAACGTTTATAATTTTACGTGTTTGCAAAAACTGCTTAAATTTCGCGTTTTAAACCCGATTCTCGCGTTTCTTATGCCCATCTTTTCGTATCAAGACGAGTTATCATAAATTGACATTTTCGAATTTCGGACCTACTGGTGAACAGTAAAAATTACTGTTCACATCAGACCTTATGTATATTTTTATCGATTTAATTGTCGTAAAACCCGTAAACGTCGTATTTTATTCGTTATAGCTCCGTTTTTAACGATTCTTTCGAGGACGTTCTCGTATTTGAAAGTTCTATATATTTATGAGGTTTACAAAAATATAACTTTCTGTCATGAATAGTAACTTTTATAAAAATAGTTTTATAAAAGTATTAATTGTCGTAAACTCGCGAAATTCATAACTTGTTCGTTATTAATTGAAAAATTACGATTCTTATCATTTTAGAATCCTAAAAATATGTATTATTTGTTAAAAATATCAACACTTGCTGTTTAAAATTTTTATAAAAATGTTTTTATAAAAATTCACTTACGACTTCGTTTATTAACGTATAACTCGTTTTTAACGTAACTTTTTCGTTATTAATCCGTTTAACACTTTCTTTTTTTTTTTTTATTTTTTTTTTTTTTTTTTTCTTTTTTTTTTTGCTTACCTTTCGGAATCGTCGTGAAATGTATTATCTTATAAAAATATAAAATGGATATGCAAAAATTCGAAACTTGGACAGAATGTTTGCTTGAGGTTGTTGAATCAATTTTTGATCTTTTCCTTATACTTTACCACTTTTGTATTTTACCACAAGTCTCATATATCATATATATTATAAATCATACATATATTAAGTGTCCATTTGTCATAGTAGTCCTCATATGTTCCAAGTTACCCATGTTAACAAATCCATTAACACAACTTTCAACCATACTTTACTTAGTAACCTCTTAAATTTACTAGTTTTGTTACGTAATCATTTTTATACATAACTAAAGATTGTAAATCACTTGTGTGACCATTTTAACATGATGTCAACAACATCATAGGGTATATAAATGTGTACATTATGATGACAATAAATAAAAAACTTCTCTTTACTGTTAATGATCCTTTAATGGTGATTTAAGTAAATTTGAATAATCATTTGCATAAAAATGATAAATTATAAGGAACATTAAAGAGTTTAAATAGACCTTATGATGTGAGATGATGATGATGATTAAGTGCTAAACCCTTGTTTAGCCACAAAATCCAAGCTTACACAAAGAAAACCCTAGCTTTCCTTAACAAAACCCTAGCTTTCTTTTACTTGCTTAATACTTGTAAATGGTGATTCAATGGATGGAAACACCTTAGAATGTCTTATAATGGATGTGTATAAGTGTGTATGGGTTGAATAAAAATTTGTATGGGTTTGTGTGGTTGGGGTTTTGATGCCGTGAGATGGTAGAGAGCAAAAGGGAGTATATGTTTGATTTTTATAAAGTGTTAAAGCATGAATGTGCTAACTCTCTTAAGTATAGATGCATATATGGTGCAAGGAATGGTCAAAGAGACAAAGTATGGTTCAAGGGATGGTCTCTTGGTCTTAGGTATGGTCTTATGAGTCAAAAGACAAGGTATGGTGTTGCATTGAAGAAGTATGGTGTAGTACTTTGACCAAGTTGTAAGAGTTTCTTATATTACTTGCATAAATAGCTAAAATTTCGGCACACATAAGATATACATGATATATTTTGCAACTTTTATGTATTGGGTATAAATGTGGGTATTTGTTGAAGCGTAGAAAAGTTTTTGTGGTTCCGGGAGTGCCTAAACGCAATTTATCGCGAAACGTATACACTTAACGTATCCGATAAAAATAAAATGAACAAAGTTAATAATTATTCTCAAAATAATTATATAACCCTTGATTGATGTAAACATTTAATTGTTTGATGCCCGTTTACATTGAACGCTAATTTTTGGCGTACGCGATTTAACCTATCGCTTATGATTTAAAGTGAACACGTACATTACAAAAAGTACATTGCGGATTTGTTGACGTCGTCAATGACTTGAAAACACAGGGTGTTATAGCATACACCTAAAACATACATGATTTGTTCCCCACTAAGTGTCTTGATATATATATATATAAACATATATATATATATATATATATATATATATATATATATATATATATATATATATATATATATATCATTATATATATGTGTATTTTTTTCTACTAACTTTGTTTTGTAGCACTTTTCTGTTACTCGATTTCTTGGTGCCCCAATCAAGAGGGAGTATACACCAAGGGGGAGCATTTGCAAATGTCCAATCCATTAAGTTTGCAACCATTTAAGACATTTACACATTTCTTGATATGCGTATTTCATCCCTATATATATATATTTTATTGCAGGAAACTAACTATTGATGTAGGTTAAGAGTTTGCAACTAATTTGATCCATGGATCCGCTTGATTCAATGTTCAAGGGGTGTCATTATTTAAAAGGGATTGATAGAATCAAGACTTCACTTAGGATGATGCAAGCTCGCTTATTTGATTGAAGAGTTGAAGTGTAGTAAAAGTCTAGTCTAGAAGTCCACCTTTTTGTTTCGACAAAAAAGGGAGAGGAAGTGTAAACAAGCAACTTATACATTTTACTATGAGTTATAGTTTACATATTTTTCATCATCAAAAAGGGGGAGATTGTTGGTAGAAATATTAAGATATTTAATCTATACATTCTCTTCATGTTTTGGTGATGACAAACATGTAACTTTATATTACAAAGTAAAAAATAAAAATATAAACGGTTTGCGTAAGTTACTCGTAATCACAAATCATCAATTCATACGTCAACATCTTTCGACGTCTCAAGTTTTCTTCAACAACAAATTTAAGTTCGCACCCGACGTAAATCACTAAAGGTATGAACAAACAAACTGTAATTTGTTGAATGATGAAAGAAATTTTTTATTTTCCAAACCTCACATTTTTTATAAAATGTTACAAACATTTTTATAACTTTTACAAAACATTTTTGCATTTAAAAGAAATGTTTTATTCAAAATAAATATTTTGAATTCAAATTTTCTACCAAAAAACGACTAGAAATGTTCCAGAAAACACCTCCCCTGAAAAAGACAAAAAAGAGAGCGTCATAGTTTGGGCGGTCCCCTTAATTATAAGGGCGGTCCACTTAATTATAAGGGGGGCAGTACATGAATTAAGGGGGTCGGCCAGACAAAAATGCTCCTCAGTTTGCCTATAAATACTAGACTGTTCCCCACTATTTTTCTAACCTTTTGCACTCATTATTTTCTGTCTAAAATCAATTTATACATCACCTACAATCCTTTGATCATTTAATCTTAAGCATTTGTTTCCAAGTGATTCAAGCTTATTCCTCCAAGTACAAGAGAAGAACTATCCTTATCATTGAGATACGAAGTTATGTAGTTTAGTTAGTGCATTCGTGACATGTCTTACATTCACAATGTATAGATCGAGTCTATGCATTCCAAACATGTGTAATAGTTAAATCGTGGTGATCATGGTGTGTATAGTTGTTAGATCATGGTAATCATAGAAAGTATAGTTAGATCGTGGTTATCATAGAAAGAAGAGTTAGATAGTTGTGATCGTGTTAGTGTCTAGGTGCGGTGAAGTGAAGTTGTGCGGTGAAGCGAAGTTGTGTCGTGAAGTGAAGTTGTGCGGTGAAGTGAAGTTGTGTCGTGAAGTGAAGTTGAGCGGTGAAGTGAAGTTGTGCGGTGAAGTGAAGTTGTGTCGTGAAGTGAAGTTGTGCGGTTAGTATTTTAGTCCTCAAAATACATAAGTTGTGATAGATTGGTTCTAGGTATGATTAGAACTCGACATTTGGCTTAGTGTCGGAAATCGTCCCTTGATGAACACGTAGCTTCTTTTCGAAGGTTATTGTCGAGGGTGATTGAGATTCGTTGTTTTCAATATGCTTAGCTTCATAGGCATTGCGTGAGGGAAACGGCATACCTTAGTATGGGGGATTTTGGTATGTGTTTAAATACACACACCTTTTACCTTTAAAAACAAGTTAAAATAACCAAAAACGGACTTAAAATGCCAAATATATGCTTGTTTTGCTAATTGTGTTATGCAGGAACGGATATCTAAGAAAAGGACGAAAAACGAAGCTAAAATGGACAAAAACCGGACACGGAATGGAAAAGCATAGAAAAGTCATTGTCAAGACAAAGCCCAAGTGTGAAAAAGTCAACCAAGTCAACCCCCGACAATTCCAACATCAAAAAGCTGAAGAAAAATAAGTTAGGGGCCAAAATTGGCCAAGTCAACTAACTTAATTAATGAAGAAAATAGAGATGATGTTGAGAGGGGCTATAATGCCAACTCACTAAAGTATTAACCACAAGGGGTGTTTCTGCCAATGGCAAGAACTTATAACAAAAAAAGGACCTCTTTTGCAACCACTAATTACTTTCGGGGTGTTTATTGCCATATTCCAAAACATCATAAACTCACATAGACGATTTGCAAAGAAGTATAACACATGGAGGGCTATTTGTGTCAAACTCCCAAACTTTCACCCCGTTTTTGAATCACTGTACATCTCCTACAACCCTTTCCCGCCAAACTTCAATCTCCCCCCTGTCACTTTCCACCTCGTTCACTGTTCATAATTGTCCAAAAAGGTCACCACCACTTACCCCACACCCCACATGACTCCTTGACAAGTTGACAATCCCCTCAACAACCATTGGCTAAGATTTTAAGGGCCGTGATGAAGCACCTTGGGCTCAAAGGCAAACCAATGGCCAATATTGATTGAAGCTTTTCTCCTCACATACAAAGCACAACAAGCACAGGATTGAAGACTCATAGTTTAGGGTTTTAATATAAATAGGCAATATGTAACTTAGTATTTGTAGGGAGGAGGGGGTCGAATTTTTGTAGAAGGCAAAAGCTTATATCAAGATTTGTACCCTTTTTACTGCATTTTTTTTAATATTAATGTCATTTTAACTTTCAGTTATTTAAATTTCTTGTCTTTTAATTTACTTGCAATTTATTTCATTGTCATTTTAAAGTTTACTTTAAATTCATGTCATTTACTTAATTGTCTTTTAAAATTACGTTGTTAAGCTTATTTATAAGCTATTAAGTCATTAAAGGTTCTTATACAAGTTAGTTTTCATTTCTGTCAAGAGAAATCAAATCTGTCAAGTTTTATAAACCCTTAAAGGGGTGTTTGGTTTAGTGGGTGAAAATGGGTAAAAGTGGGTAAAAACCCACTTGGGTCACTTGGCTAGCTTAAACCAGCACTCCTAAGCTGTTTTTAACCAGGTTTTCAAAGTTTTTTTATTTTAAAAGTGTTTTTATAAGAGGTTTTGAAAACTGCTTTTCCAAAACAGTTGGAAGAACTTATTTGGTTAAGTCTTTCTAAATCATCTTTTGAGTCTTAAGTTTGTGTCTATTTTAAGTGTCAAGCCAATTCGTTTAAGTGTCATAGAGGTTCCTTGTGTTTTGCAAATTCTGTCAAAAATTTTGGTTAAGCAAATTTTTTTTACAAACTGCCTTTTTCTTCCTTAAATATCAGATAGTAAAACTAGTTTTTAGCTCTTAATTTTTTGTACACAAGCTCTCTAGGAGCTTGTGTCAATCTGTTTTAACTTAGTTTTTAATTTAGAGCTTATTTTGTAGCTTATTTTTTGGGGTGCTTTTTGTCCCTTTAAAGCTGCCAAAAGTACCCTGGTGCAAAACCCTCTTTTCAGCTCCTATTTATTTAGCTTGTTTAGGTTAGACTAGTTTAGTTTCTTAGCTTTTTAGAAACCCTATAATCCCCTCTTTAAGCTGATATAAGTTTTAAGCCCTAGGATTCCCTCTAAGTGCTTATATTTAAGCTCAAAGTAGCCCAATTTGACTGTTTAGCCTGCACTTAGGACCCTTAGCTTAATTGCTTATTCTGTCTTTTCAGTCCTTTTTTTATATTAGCTTATGTCTATTTGCTTTTGCTTATTAGGTTGAATTACATATCTATTTTTGCTTATCTTTAATTTCAATTGCTTATTTAGCTTAAAAAAGTCTAGTTATCTTTGCCTAGGTAAAAATAGTCTAGTCTGCCCCCCTTGAGTGCTTATTTTTCCTGCTTATGTTTGCTAACTTCTTTGTGCTTATTTTTACTTACAATTGCTTATTAGATTAGGGTTTTCATATTTTTGCTTCTTTTCAACTCCCCATAGCTTAAAATGTCCATATAGCTTAAGTCATTTAAGCCTTAGCTCAATTTAAGCAAACTGCCAAACAAAAAGCCCTTTTTCAGCTTATTTTTAGCTTTTCTCAAAAAGTTGTAGTTACAAAAAATGATAAGCTCAAGATGCTTAACAAGTTTGTTTAAAAAGTTTTTAAAAAGATATAAATAAAGGAGGATTAAGGGGAAACCGGATACGTGAGTAGATGACTCGAACCCGGGTCTCACCCTCAATACACCTCTTTTATAACCAAGACCCTTACCGCTGTGCCCTTGGGACTTCTACGTTAGAAGCCCAAGTGGTTATTTATTTAACCTTGTTTTAGCCCTTATAGTTATAAGCTCGTTTGAGCTTATTTTCGGCTTATTTATAAGCTGAATTTCGGGCTTCTTATTTTTCTTAGGATAGTTGTAGGTCAAGTAATTTTGTAATTTTTTTCGAATTTTTTAAAAATAGTATAGTATTTTTATAATTTAATTTCGTTAAAAGTTTTAAAAATTCATAAAAATTACAAAATTTATCAAAAAAATATTTTTCTTTTTTAGGAAATTTTCTTTAGTCTTATTTTACGTAGGAAAAATATAAAATTTTTCGTAGGGACATTTTTGCAAACTTTTGATTTTTAAAGAACGGGTCTCGGGTAGGATCTTGTCCATGACTCGTTTGTCGGGTCACAATACGACTCTCTCCTGTTTTCACATGTCTTTCTCTTTCATAGTTTTTTTTAAACTTCGTTAGTTGTCAGGTTAGAATTCTTTATTTTAGCTTTTAATATTTTCGTTTTAGGGTTTATTTGTATATTTTTAGGTTTTTGACGCCCTCATGTTTTGTACATGGCTTCTTTTAAAGTACTCGAGACACAATTTCAGATGTTCATCAAGTCACAGATTGATTTAGATGATGAATTTGTTGTAATGACACGTAACTACTTTCTACAATACACTCATCTCGCGATTCTAGAATTCCGTGATACACTGATCCAACACATGGAATCAGTTAAAATTCAGACAACAGAGGGAAAGATTGATACGGGCAAAGCATTGGATGCTAGTTTAGTTAACATAGAAAGCATTAGGACAGAATTAAAAGAGCAGGATACAAGCAGCAGATCAGGGAATGATGCACATGCTGATGATGCAGATATCAGACCCATATATGATGAAGAGCCAATGGCTGAGGTACAAACGACTACTAAAATCAATGTCTTTGCTATAGGACAACAGCATACTGAGCAACCTGAATTCAATAATAAAGGAGAGGTTGACCAGAATGCTGAACAATGTCATGAAACATGTCCTTTGCCTGCTAAATTAACTGATAAAAAGACAATTGAACCCACAAATCAATCCCTCGAATTTGAAAATATTTGTCTAAAAAAGATCGTTACCTAATTTCAAAAAGATTTTTCAAGAATGAAAGCACATTGTGTTAATCTTGAACTTAAATATCAAAACCAAGTTTTAAAAGAAGGGCAACATGGTCAATTTTCGAAAATAAAAAGTAATGAAGCCAAGGTTAAACATGACATAGATGTAATTGAAACAATAAACATCGAATTGGAACATAAAGTGGCTAAGTTACTTAAGGAAAATGAGACTTTGAGAAAGCATTACTAAGAAATGTTTGATTCTATCAAGACAACGAGAGCTAAGAACGTAGAACACACAACTTCTTTGATTGCAAATAATGAGAAATTCAAAGCATAACTTTAGGAAAAAGGGTTTGCAATCGCAGCATTAAAAAATGAGTTAAGGAAATTAACAGAAAATAGTGTGAATATTAAGTTTGGAAAATCGTCAATCTTAGGGAAACCGGCTTTACAACCATATGGAAACCAGTTCGTTATTAGACAACCGACTGCGTTTAAATCTGAACGTCCCAAAATTTCAAAAGAAACGGTTTGCCTCCCCAAGTTGATGTGAGTAAACGATTTGTCAATACCATTCACTCTAACACATTATCTGCCTAAGATAAGAAATCTGCCACCCTGCAAAACCTCATCACAAGATTCACCGAAGCTCATCAAGGTATAGCACAAACGACATTTTCATACTCACTACTACCAGGAGAAGCTAAGAAAAAGACACATGAACACATCTAGGACCCTAGAAATTTTGCTGACTCCAAACATTTTGTTGCTCGCCCATGTCAGAAATGTGGTCCTTTAATGCTAAACATTTGTTTTGCTCGACATGTCCAAAAACTCGCGTGCAAAGGTTCCATCCAATAAACAACAAACAAAACAAAACACCCGTAGAGCCCATAAGGTATGCAACGAAGACCAAAAAGACAGATCCTAAAAGGACTAAGGTTTTTCGAATCAAAAAAGACTACAACTGTGCATGAGAAAACAACAAGTCCTAGATCTTGTCTTAGGTGCAACCACGGTAGAATTCTCAAGATTTTTGTCTTAGCTGGTTCCAACAGGAAAGACATTCGCCTCTAAGCCAACAAGAGGTTGAAAAAAGTGAAACCCCCAAATGGTTCAAATGCAGATAACCCTAACACAATGTAAAAGCGAACAAGCTCTTAATGTCAGTGCAGGAACTCTCTTAAACAGGTACAATCGTTCAATCCTAAGAGGGAAGGACTCAGAGTTTTGGTTGCTAAAAAGAAAGATATCTCAAAAAACAGGGCTTCAAGGAATTTTGATCTGATGATCAACAAATGGCGTCTGCTGAAACTAACACTTCAGGCCCCGTTCCTCAATGTTCAAATGACGTTTGATCACAAACAACAGCCATTTCAAAAGCCACTGAAATCGTCAATGTCAAATGGAGTCTGTGAAGAATAACACTCAGGGCCCCGTTCCTCAATGTTCAAAAGACGTATTGATCGCAAGCAGATCAAGCCTCGGTCTTTATGGCAATGACGTCTGTTCACGATCAGTTCAACCTCTTCTTCAATCAAAAGACTTCTGGATCATAAAACCGATCAGGAACACGGAATTCACGACCACAGCAACGAAACCGTCAAGTTCAAAGCTGGTTCTAAAAGTTTACCTTCTAGCATTCAAAACTACATCACGACAAGAGATTGGAATTACTATTACACCATCACATAGCAATGCTGAGGACACAGGTATAATATATACAAATACTAAATCTAAAAAATAGAAAATTCCAAAAAAGAATCTTCCTCGACATGTCTCTTAATCGATAACAATTTACCCGGTGCTTAGAAATGTCGATATAACATTGACACACGGGCGTGTAATGAATTTCGAGCGAGAGTTTTGCAAATATTTCAAAAACATGTCAATTCTAATTTACTAAATGCTTATGTGCACATGTCAGAACATAACCCGGACTTACAAATAAAGGAAGGTTTATAACTTATCCTCCCAACGAGAAAATTAAACCTTTCTCGGTCCTTGAGCTGTTCTTAACAAGACCATTCAATGTTTTTAGCACAAGAAAAAGGATATGTACGTTTCAGTGCGCTTCTATCCCTTGACCGTTTAGAAGAGAAGTCCCTCTAACATCTGTTTTTTCAAAAAAGTTGAACACAATTTTTCAAGAATTTCTCTATGACAAATCATAATCTTTCAAAATTGTGTGTTCAACACTCCAACCCTCACAATGTTTTCAAAAGACAACAATTTTTCAATGGTCCTATTCAATGGGGGGGTTGTTTCCGAAAACAACGTTTTAAAAAATGTTCTTGATACATCATCATGACCATTCTGTATTATTCAAAACATTATCAAAATGTTCCAAACCATTCATGCTATAATAATTTCTCCCACAGATTTTTTCAAGACATATTTAATCCTAAGGTATTTTCAAAAAACTAAGTGTTTATTATTTAAAATGAGGGGAGAAAAATGAATTAAAATATATCTATTCGACTCCATGTGTTGAAGAATAAAGTGTTTTATGGTTCGATCTTAATATCCAACAACATCTAATTTCACGACGAATCTGAAGTCCCATAAGGTGGTTAGGTTAGGAATCAATCCTATATCCATACCAAACCGGAGGATCTAAACCCAAGGATAATCCAAAGGTTAGAAATAGCAGTCCCTTGGTTATATTGGAGATGAATGTATAATGGGGAATAATGCTGACTAAAGATTAGAGCTAAACACAGAAACAACACAACAAGTGTTAGTAATGGCGTCTAGGTAACATTGAAGGCCGTTGAAGAATGAAAAAGAAATGTTATGGATAAAGGGTCTAAAGAAATAAGCCCTCCACACCAACTAAGGCAGAAACCGGTCAATACATATATGCCTGTCAGAATCACAAGTTATTGTTTCTTGACATTGAAAATGACATCATGGACCCAGTGATGCAATGCACAACCCTTCCCAGCCATTCGGGTTTCTCTCAACAGAAAACTTGTCTCATTTGTCACGGAGATACACACTTTATCTATTGACATTCTCACTCCGATACTGTTTTGATATTGAATAGGTGGAAAAAAAGCTCCAGCCTCCGAGTACTAAAACCAAAATGCACTAATCGAGTCTAGAGCCAAGAGATCAATAAAAATCTCGTTAGGACACATTCCATTTCAAACACTTGTTGAACATCATCAAGTTCACAAGCTGTTATCAAGAGTCCTACGCAATATCATTGTGATATTTTGCTAGAGTACAAGTCCGAGGATACTAATGATCAACAATGAAGATGGAATTCCCTGCTTGAGCCACATCAAACAAGCTCTTGGAGTGACTTGCGAGTTCTATATGAATCAAACTTGTGAACATCTGATATCTTTTGGTCCGTAAGTGAATTGACGGTTGATGAATTATGATAAAAACATGACACTCTCGATGTGTTTACAAAAACTCTTTAACGAGTGACAACGTCGATTGATTGTCAATCAATTTTTCCCTCGTATTATATCACTACGTCAACCTGCGCCTGTTAGGGTTTATCCTTAGTATATAAAAGGATCCCTCTTGGCATAGTTAGAGATAACCAAAAAGATATCTTATAGCAAAATCATATCTCAATAGTTAGTAATCTGTAATCATTTAAAAGCAGATTAATAGAAGTTATTGTTTAGTTCTTCATTGTTTTTCTTAGTACTTGTGTTAAGATTCCGCATTAACACATAATATTCATAATCAGTGTTTCTACATAGTCAACTGTATTTATACATCTTGGCTATCATCCTTAATAGGCTGCATAGATCTATTCCTAAGGGACTCACAAATTAGCATTACAGAGTTGACTGATGCTAATTAAATTGTATTTAAGACCATTCAAAAATGCTACTTTTGTGAAAACTATACCATTACATTTGATTGAACCATATCCTTTAGTGACGTATGTTGAGTCATCCCCAAACACCACTTTAGGTCCTGGTTATTCCTCATATTTGTGAAGGTAACTCTTGACACCAGTCATATGCCTTGAGCATCCACTGTCCAGGTACTAGATGGGATTCCTGATGTCATACTACACAAATACGTTTAGAATAATTAGTTTTGGTTAAAAACCCACCTTCTAGTGGGAGCCTTGGATCTGTTAGCATTAGATGATTCAGCCCTAGTTGATTTTAGAGCTTCAGCCTTTTTAGCTTGAAGTGCTTCACCTCTTTTGAACCATTTAATATCATAGTGATCAGTTGTGGTATGAGTTGAGCTACCACAAGATTCACATCTTTTGAAGTCATGTTGAGGATTCTTGGATTGATCTCTCTTTCTAGAGAGATAATCCTGTTATGATCATTTGTGTCATGGTCATAACTTCCACATAATCTAAATACGGGATAGTATAAACATTCATTAGATAAATGATATATACATCCACAGTGTATGCAAGGTGGAAAGAAGAATTTTAATGGTCTTGGGATATGAGATCTTGATGAAGATCTACCCAAACTTTTGAGATGCTGAGACATATTCATGGTGGAAATATATTCAGCATGATCACAGGTTCTGTGATCAGTTCTCTTACACTTTTTACAAAACAGAACCTTGTAACAATTCTCTAAGAGATGATTGTTTAGGCCACACAGATCACAACTCTTTTTGAATTGTGTTTTGTATTTGTTTTAGAGTGCATTTTATGGAACCTGTTGATTATTTCTGGAGTAAGATGACTGATTCTTGCTAATTTGTAATTTTAGGTCGTTAAGTTCTTTTATTACAATAGCCAAAGGAGGATCATCTTTAATTTTCACACTCTTTAGTTTACCAGCAGGAGCTGAGTTAACTTTTGAAGCTGAAGAGCTTTTGTTACCCTTAGCAGGAGCTGAGGATGGTTCATTTATTTTGACACCTTTTAAAGTTTCAGCTTTTAATGTGGATTTTGACCTTAAAATTGATTTGACACTCTTTGATCCAGAAATAGGTTCAGCACCATCCAACTTCTTCAGTGGAGGAAGAGGGGTGCTACAGACTGAATATTCATCCGCTGAATCATACTTAGTCGCTGAAGAGTCAGTGACAGTAATTGAAGGACCAGTTGTGTTTCTTTGTGAATCAGCTGGGAGTGTCCTACTAGTATCATGATTTGGCAAAATAAAACCTTCAGCTTCAGACAACTAGGGTCTTTCAACACCAGGTATGGACATTTTTGTGTCATCAGCTGAGGATTTTACAAAGACTAGGTCTTTTTGCCCAGAACTATAACTGGGAGGGATCAGTTCGGTGAGTAAATTATCAACTCCTAGAATTCTCTTCTTTTGAGAGGAGATTTGTTCACTGATATACTGATTTACTTTGTTAGAACTGTTAAGCCATGTTTCAGTGATTGCTGTTAGCTCTTTCAGTTTTGTTCTTAAGTTTTTATTCTCTTTGAGAATCTTAGTGTTTACATGCTGCATGGTAAGAAAATCAAGTTTTGCTTGTTTTAATACTAAAAGCTGCTCTTTGCATGCATTCAGTTCATGAACAAGATCTCTATGTTTTGACAACAGATTATTTCTTTGTTCTTCAACATAATTTAGATCAATACACAAATAATCTAGATTGGTTTTTCTATCATCATTATCTTCCATTTCAAGAAGAGTGTATATTTCTCATGGAGATCTCCACCCATTCACCATTTCCGGCGCCTTCTTTGTTGACAGCATCATTTTCTTCAGCTAGTGCCATGAGTACTTTAACTTCCACCATCTTATTGTCATCTGATGAGACTTCTTCTTCATCCCATTCATAGGCTTCAGCGATGAGACCTTTGTTCTTAACAGTTACGGCTTTGGAAGCTGAAGCACTTAAACTTAGGAGAGCCAGTTTAGCCTTGACTTTGTTGTATTTAGCTTTAAAGTCCTTGGTAGGCCTTAGTTCTGGTTTGTGCTGAGAGGAATTGAGAGGTTTTGGTTGAAAGGGTGATTGATATGAGGGAACTAAAGCTTTTGACCAGCAGTCTCTTGCAAAATGACCTTTCTTGCCATATTTGTGGCATTCAGTTTGGTCAGTTGCTTTTGCACTACTGAACCTTTGAGTACCATTCTTGAAGAATCTTTTAGACTTGTCTAAAAGAGCTCTTGTTTGATATTCTTCTTTTAGGTCATTTAGGTACTCATGACTGCTTCTTATATCCTCTTCATCATCAGGACTATCTTGAAAGTCCTGGACAATAGAGGTAGAGATGAAGGCAGTTAACAAAGGTGTTGCAGAGACAAGAGATTTGTTCTTTTTAGTTTCATAAATGTTGTCTATTAGGTTTTATTCATATTTGAGTTTACCAAATAGAGAAGAAAGCTCAGAATCTTTCACATGATTTGTGTTTATGAGACTTTGGCAGAAACTTAGCCACTTCTTTGGTAACCCATTTATAAAACCAGTATTTATTTCAAGGTTTGAAAGTTTGATGCCATCATTTACTAACTCATTCATTAAAGCTTTGTATCTGGTGAAAGTTTATGTTAGTGTTTCACCTTCTTTAAATTTGAAGGTGTTATAACACAACTTCAGGTCCATGACCCTACTTTCTTTCACATCATAGGGGCCCTCATGATATAGTATCAGGTCATCCCAGGTTGATTTAGTTGTTAAGCAGTTTATGACAGAATTCATTTGGTCATCTAGAAGGACATGCATGATGAGACTTTTGAGTCGTTGATCTAAGTTAGCAGCCTTTCTCTCATCTCCATTCCATTGTCCTTCTGGCTTCTTTGACCAGCTGTCGTAGGGATAAAAGGACCATTTTTGATGATATTTTCAAATTGAGGTTCAATACCAAGGATGTGGCACATAAACCTCTTTTTCCAGTTGGTGAAATTTTCCACTGATAGTACAAGAGCGGCATTTAACTGGCCACCCCTGTATTCAAGAGTCTATGGTACTTCTACTGCTGCCATTTAAGATGGATCTTGATTTTAAAAATCTTTGAGCCTTTTTATATATCTTTTTAAAGGGATTTATAAACCAGAAGGCTCTTATACCACTTGTTGGTCCCTTGGAATCTGATATAGGATTTATCAAATTAAACTAATCAGATTCCATGGCAATGAAGTGAGTTTTAAACAAATATATATGAAGAATATAAAGAACAAGTTTAAAACACACAAAAGTAACTTATTGCAAGCGTATGGTTCTTAATTTAGAATCAAATAAAGAATCTATACACACCATGCTTTTTTTTTTTTTATTGGGCGAATACAAGGTGTTGAATACAATAGGGTGTTATCTCCTTCGAACTTATTCTCTAACCAAAGTTATGAGAAATAAGAAAACAAACTATTCGACTAGAACTGAAGCTTCAGCTTCAGCAGTTTCTATTCAGTTTGTTTGAGAGATAAATGAACTCTTCGATGTGTTTCACATTAATTGGAAGAGATGACATTTACTCTAGGAATTCCTTTCCTTTTATAGGAAAAGGGATTAGGGTTTACAAGTTTAACCTAGACTATGTGGCAACAGTAAATGGGAGGTTAACTACCATTTAAAGCACGTTTGCATTCTAGTACTAAAGGTACTCTGTCATTTAAAAAAGTTTTGTTGCCTCATATAATCCAACTTTTAAAGTTTACTTTCCATCCCCAGAGATTGCTTTATTCCTTTTGACATAAAGCAATCTTTTTCCTGCCTTGTAAACCTTCTAGAAGCGAAACAACACGTTTCAACTCCTGTTAAGGAGATAGACAACGTTCAACTTGTAATTGTCAACCAAGCTGAACTAAAGCTCTTACCAAAAGCCTTCTTCAGTTTCTGTACCGTTTCATAAACTGAAGTGAAGATACTTCCCAATCTTCTAAGGACCTGAAGAGATGACGCTGAAGAACCTTCAGTGACTCAAGCTGAAAGACTTTAGCTTGAGTAATACTTAGGGGATTTTATGTTTAAATCTACTGAAAGACTGAAGGGCTCAGGAACTAAACACAACACGTAGGCTATTTGGTTTGCCAAAAACTTGATGTTGCTGTTGATTGCAAACCAAAGTTTTACAACCCTTCTAGGCTGTGTACCTAACCGTTGTAGTGTAGTATAGGCAAGACTCGGGGGGTTATTATCGTTCTCTAGGGGAATAGTTTTGGTAGGCTTAAATCGTATGGTCACTAAGGTCTAGATTTTGAGAGAATAGTACTTTTGAAAGCAGGTAAAATCTCGGGTTTTAATTAAACTAATTAACTAAACTTAATTCTATTCTAATTGCAAAAAAATTAAAGTGATGGAAAACTCGTATGGTTAAACAAATGCGTTTACCTAATCATGCACTACTCCCTAGTTGTTGTCTCTAATTTTATTACCTGTCACCCTCGTAATGAAATTTGTAAGTATTTAAGTAGTTAAACACCTAACTCGGAATCCACCCATATGGAAAGGTAGTATGAAGACTATTGCGTGGGTATCCTCTAACCTAGTCGCGTTTCCCTAGACATATTTGCTATGCAATTAAGAAGCTATTTTTCTAAAGCCTAACATGCACATCATTAACAAGAATCAATAAGACAAGATAAACAACTAGGTTTCATGCAATCATAAGCAAACACAGATTATATTTAGCCAAGCATGTTAATTGAAAGCGAAGAACAATTAATCAAACAATACATAGACATATCGAAAGATTTAAAAGAATAAGGAACTTCACTTAAATTAAACATGGAGTTATAAGGAGTAGAATAGGGTTATAAAACCCTAAAATTTGTCTAGAAATGCTGCTACAAAGTATAGGTTCGTTCCTCCAAAGTTTTCCACACAAAACACAAAAATAGGGTTTGTATATATAGGGATTAAGTCACGATGGCGTCGCTTGTTAAGATGCTGTCAACCCATAGAATCTTATTTGGGCTTCTCAATGTCGGCTACTCAAACGTCATCACATAAGTCTTTGACGCCGTCTCTTGAACACTTTAACGCCGTCACAAGAAATCATGATGCCTTCTCCACGCACTGTATGCCAAATCTTGATCATCTTGGTGTAGAGTTGCAATCTTGTCATGTTTCTTCCCAAATTGAGTCAAAGTCACGTGTATCTCCTCCAAATGCTAATATGACAAAAATAAACGATTAAGCACGATAAATGGAAATATTTACATGATTTCGGGAGTTAAATGACCCTGAAAAAGTGTATAAAATGACACCTCGTCAAATACCCCTACACTTGAGATTTGTTTGTCCTCAAGCAAATGGGCTTTTCTACCTAGTAAATAGCAAAGTCAGGGGCATTTAACCTGCTCAATAAAGATAATTTATGGCACAACCAATTAGACCTCGTAATTAAAAGCACGTAAATTATATACTAACACCTCACATAAATGTTTGGATTCTCTCATTCTCTCAGGTGTAATAATGAATTATAACAATATGAGAAACGGGAAAATAACACTCACTACCTGTCATAGTATATAAATTACCATAAGCTTGATAAAGGATCAAAAACCTCCACGGTTTTAGCGTAAGCACCTATGAATTGCTATCAAAGAGGTCTTTCAAGGGTTGTGATGTTTAGGTGTGGGGTAAAGAAAACACGGTTGGGGATATTTGGGGGAATTTTGACGGGTGACAAGCTAATTATATACTCCATCCGTCCCATAATAAGTGTCCACTTTGACTTTTTTTAGTCTTTCTTGTTCAACTTTGACCATAAATATTTTTATTTGTGTTATATAATAATTGATGAAAATTATACCAATGAAAATACATATAAAACTCAATCCATTTATATATTTTTCATCAAGTATTATATAACACAAATAAAAATATTCATAGTCAAAGTTGGATAAGAAGGACTCAGAAAAGTCAAAGTGGACACTTATTATGGGACGGAGGTATTACAAGAATACATGTACAAGGTGTTGCTAAGCCAATACTCGACGAAAGTAAGACAATAATATACAAACTCTACATCAATCTCTTTCTTTTCTTTTCTCGGCTCTTTCTTTAACATAAACAATAGCAAGATGGCAGCCCGTATCTAACATATTTTTTTGATTTTTTTTAATATATACTTTTGTCCTGCCATTTGCTAAAACATAAATAATACATGACTTGAGGTTTACAATTGCACCCCTACACTTGAGTTTTTAATACTCAATGAAATAAACTAACTAATGACCCGAATTGAGAAGGATCAACATAACATGGAGAATATTAGACAAACATGGGGGTAATGACTTAACTTTTCTTCCCTATTTCTCCGTATAATAAAAACTACAATGAATCCTAATCGTCCCAAAACTGTATACACTAATAATGACTATACTTAGCAACCATGTACTCAAGTAAATAATTAACTGGGGTTTAACAAATGTGATAACAATAATGTACTAAAAATGAGTACATACAAGGAAGGATAAGGCGATTTGGGTGTAACATTTTTTGTGGAGTGTAACCAATGCTCTTCATTAAAAATCAGGAATCCACCGAAACATTACAAGAACCGCGAAAAAGATAGGCTCGGAGGGCTGTATTAGGGGTATCTTGCACTAAAAATGCATGCATAGCAAGGGTGTGGGGTAGTTATATGATCAAGGAGACCATCATAACTATAAAAAATACAGGCTAAAAACAAAGGTTTATCCTAATGCCTCTTATCACTTAGTAAATCCTAATCACACGAATGCGATCTCACTAGCAGTCTCAGGATGAATCGCTAAAGCAAGTTCTAGAATTTATAATACTACCGGTACACTCTCATAATCATAACCGATACCAATGCTCTAAAAAAATGACAAAACCACACATGCTCGTTCAAATCCATGAACGAGACACATGTGATTGCTCAAATCCTTAACTCGAGCAAGCTAAAGGTTAAAGTCATCAAAAACATCAAATATGAATGCTATAATTCCTAAAGATCTAGGGTCGAACCTCACATTTTTTGGGTGGAATTTTTGAGTGGTAGGGTTTTTGTGCTAGCATATAACTCCTATCCATGAGACGTTATTAATACTAAGTTTTATCGATATATGCCATAAAAAATTTCAAATTTGGGCTAAAATTACCATCCTAAACTCTGTTTTGGTATATTACACATCTTTTTAAGAACAAAGCAAATTCAATTGAAGGAATATTTTCTACGGCTTTTATTTCCGCCTACACTTATTTTGAACATTGTCCTCAATGTTCTATGAGTACCCGAAAAACGAATAAAGGGAAAATAAGAAAAGCGAGAGAAACTAATACCCCCTGGTTTTGCTCAATAATGGAGCAGAAACAAGATAAACTGGCTAAATCTTCATCCAAGAATCGTACATGTATAAATCCAAAGAACTTATGGACTCTCCTCATCTAATATAACCTGCAAATTAAAGACAAAAAGCAATTATACCAAGCGTAAAATTCTACTAGAAAATAATATATACAACCCTATTAATCATGAAATAAAAATCCTAAAAAAGCAATAAAGATAGGATGTATGTACTAATGTAATCGTGGCTTTCTGCAAGATTTAGGAAAAATAAAAATTCTGGAAATTAAACAAAGATAACTTTTCAAATATTTGAAAAATACGAAATTCACTGTTGCTACAGTGGTGTCGCCGTCAGCCGTCAGGTATAATTCCTGACGCCGTCTCCACAAACTGTGAAATTTTCTCTTTCATTTTCTGGAAAAATTTCTGCAAACATATCCCATTAATTATTTCCTAAAAATTTTTACTACACAAGCCACAAAAACGGTTAGTACAAACATATGACTCAAAATAAACAAAACATAAAAGCGCGAATTAATCTAAAATTATTTATTTTATATGTTTGAAATGGTTCTGATAAACCGAATATTTCCCCCCTACACTTATTTTATTCAAAATACCTTTAATTGCAATTAAGACGAAGTTAAATACAAAACAAAGCATGATCACATATATCAAACATATAAGAACAAACAATAAAGAATAAAACACACAACAATCCTAAAATGCATAAAAATAAATGATTGGGTTGCCTCCCAACAAGCGCTTTTGTTTATTAACGAGTCTTATAGCTAGACTCGGAGTCATACTCCTTACTTGACTTCGTCGTTTGTCCTACTTCTCATATTGATTAGGCTTCGAATGGTTTTAGTAACACTTTCGTCCTGCTTATATTCAGCCCCTAAATTTAAACAATCTGAATAATAAGTCCTCCTATGTCTATTAACGAAGCCTCTATTATGTCCCTCGTCATCATCACTTGCTACAACTTAAGGTGGTGTATTATCTATTATATGTCATGTTTGCACTATAGTATCATATGAAAGTTATGTGAATAAGAGAGATGAGCTAGAGAGTATTTTTCATCATTTTCAAAGTTTTCATTCAAAGGAAAATAGAAGGGAGGTTGGGAGAAGTGATTACAAAATGTAAAGAGACTTGTATAAATGCCCCTACTAAATGGGTATTTATACTTATTGCCTTATCATATCTATTTTCCTACTTTAGTCAAACCTTGGTCAACTTTACTTAACTTTGACCAAGATAGACTTTATTACATTATAATAACTAATAAAACTATAAACTTTACAATGACCAATTCTATTTAATAATAAACACTTTTCTTATTCCTAACAATCTCCCCCTAAGGGTTGATTATTAAGGTCGCCTAATTACTGGTAGAATTGGTCTTCTATTCACGAACGATTCCCACCTTCTCATCTGCACACGGTGCCTTAGACGCTTGCTTGTTTCTCTTTCAAATGCTTTCAGTATATCAAGATCTAATTCACCTAGCAGTGGTGGTTTCTTCCAAGGCTCAGATTTGAAGATCTTAAGCTTTACTTCTTTCAAGACTCTTTCCAATATTGCATCATAAAACTTTATGATTTTAGCCAAATACATAACCCTTTTCTATTCTTTGCTGATTAGATAAATCAAACCCGTACTTGGTTTGTCCACAATATAGTAAGGATCATGAGCTTCAATACTAGGGAATGTTAATGTTGGTGCGGTTAAGTTTACCCTGATCTGGTAGCTTTCTATTTCCAGATAACGCAGCTTCTGATGAATGTTATCAAAGAATTCATCAACTTGATCTCATGAAAATTTACTTTCTTGTTCAGGCAGAGATAATACAAATCTTCAATATCATTCTTGTTTATATACTTGAAGTCAGCCTCAGAAAAACTGTCAGGTTTATTGTTTTCTCTCATCATAATGATTTGCTCCATGTAATCCAAACCGTGCTGTTGATCAGAAGTAATTTTGACAACTTCTGTAATCCTGTGATTGGAGAAATAGTCTTCTAGATTATCTCTGAATCTTCTTTGGTTGATTTTATACATTCTCTTATGCCATCGATCTTTCCAATGTTGAATTGATAACCGTGCTTCTTCGTTGAAAGTCTTGAATTCTTTTCTAACCCATCTTTTTAACTTTTCTTCCAAATCTTCTTCTAGAAATGGAAGAATATATGCTCTTTCGCCCCATTTCTCCCCCTCAGGAGGAGCAGCATCATAATGATGATCATCGTGATGTCTCTTGCGAAAAGCATATAAAATAATTAGAAGTCAAGATTTTTCAAATTTTGCTTTCAAAATGTCCCACAACTCTGGATCAGCTGCTTGATCTTGAAGATTTGACTTCATTGTCAAATACAATTGATGTTGCATATCAACAGTTGATGTAGTAGCTTTTGATGAGCTTGTTGTTGGATATAAATTAAGAGTAGTGTTCTGCATGTGTTTCTAAAAAAGTTCTGCAATTATTCCAGGTGCATGAGCGGCGAATTCTTTTGAAACTAACTTAGGTACATTTGTTGGAGAAATTTCTCTGTCCTGATTAACCGCAAGATTAACTAATCTTGAAATTTCTTCTTTAAGCATCTCATTTATCTTTGCAAAAGTAAGCTCAGGCACAACATTGTTGTAATGGTCAAGAACTTCTCGAATCTTTCCCATAAAAAAACTCATTTTTCACAAATGTTGACTTTAAATGTGTCCTGATTAGACCACGTCGTCTGCACATGCCAATAATACTTCTTGGAAGAATCTTGGCTTTAATGGAAGTAGATCTAGCCTTGCTTTTAGCTTTGGATTTACGTTTGACTTTGGATGTTGTAGCAGTGGAGGGTGATACAGTTGCCGTCAATTCCTGAGATAAAGTCTTATCTGAAGATAAGGTTTTCCTAGGAGAACTAGTGGGTGAGGGAATTGGTGTCTGCATATTCTCTTTCCTAGTCTCCATACTACCCGTCTCATCCTTCTTCTCATCATCATTCGTGGTGCAAGGGTCGTAAAGGACTTCAGCAAGAAGTTTTACAACTCCCTAGGCAGTGTACCTAATCGTTGCAGTGTAGTATAGGTAAGACTCAGGGGTTGTTATCATTCTCTAGAGGAATAGGTTGGAAAGGATTGATCATGGTCTAACAGAATTCTAGGGTTGAGAGAAGATTCTTTTTATGTTTTTATATTTTATAAAAGCATGTAAATCTATGATTTGAGAGGTTAGTTTGTTTAACTAACAACTAAACTAATTAATATCTAAACTACTGGTGATAACTTTATGATAAACAAATGTATTTACCTAATCATGCACTACTCCTCAGATTTCTTCTCCTAGATCCGTTGCTTTGTCATACTTGTGATGATCTGTGTAAGTATTTCCTAGGTCATGAACGGATTACACGAACCCGCCGTCTATTTAATATTCTGTTAAGGCAACACACAAGTAAGGTAGTATGAAGACTATTACAGGGCCCATAAGAGTATATTAAATGCATATGAAATATCTTAAGAGGGGTCAACCATATAATGGGTAAGGTAGTATGAAGACTGTTACCAATGGTATCCTTTCTACACACTCGCGTTTCCCTAGACATGTGATGCGGTTTAGGAAAATGGAAAGTCAAAATAAATTTCTTGTTTGACAATAAATTTTGGTTAGGAAAGTATTTAATTTCTAGTCAGTTATAAATTTAGAGAAAATGAAAGGTCTCTAGTTTTCCTATAAATATTAGGTATTTTCTTTGTATTGGTATATCTTTGAGTTTTAATAATAAAAGCTTTGCTTTGTTCTTGGTGTTTTGCTAAGATTCTCTTAATAATCGGTATTCGTTTGAATCAATGAATTGTTGAGTTTTGCCTATTATCGGTAGTCTTTTGAATTAACGATAGTTGTAAGATTGTTTCTAGTATTCCGTTGAATCAACAATTCATTTTGTTGTTATTTTAGTTCACTACAATCAGTTGGTTTCAAAGCCGAAGTTCCTGATATAAATGTTTTCCAAGGAGAAGTGAAAGGAAAGAGTTAGAATATCCGTTCTTATGAGGGTGATGGTTTCATCTTCTGATGAAATGGGAAGATTAAGGTATGCTGGTGACGATATGAAGGCCTCTTCCCATAATTGATGATGATCAATAAGAAGAAGAATCGATGCCAGTTTATGATATCGATATCGAAGATGTCATTGAGGAAGAAGAAGGATTTATCGAGAAAGGAGGATTTGGTGGGAAAGAAGACAACATCAAAGACGTCGTCGTTATGGCTAATGATCTTTGTTCTTCAATGATCCAAACTACTTTAAATGTTGATTTTGAGGAAGACATCAATACAAAATTACATGAGTTGATGTCGTTTGCAAAAAGTATTATTATCAAGGTTAGCCAAAGTTCGTCCAAATTTCTGATTTGTAAAAAATATTGGTATTTGAAAGTTACACCAATGGTCGATAAGTTCGGTTTTAAGACGATCAAGGTTCGAGGTCGAGTCATTATAAAGAAAGGGAATTTAATGCAAGGGATACAAATTTGGATGCTACGAGTACAATAGACGAGTGAGGCAAACTCGAGGACGAGTTTTTTTAAGTGGGGGAGAATGATGCGGTTTAGGAAAATGGAAAGTCACAATAAATTTCTTGTTTGACAATAAATTTTGCTTAGGAAAGTATTTAACTTCTAGTCAGTTATAAATTTAGAGAAAATGAAAGGTCTTTAGTTTTCCTATAAATATTAGGTATTTTCTTTGTATTGGTATATCTTTGAGTTTTAATAATAAAATCTTTGCTTTGTTCTTGGCAGTTTGCTAAGATTGTCTTAATAATCGGTATTCGATTGAATCAACGATTGTTGGAGTTTGCCTGATTATCGGTATTCTTTTGAATCAACGATAGTTGGAAGATTGTTTCTGGTATTCATTGGAATCAACAGATTCAATTTGTGTGTTATTTTATTTTCACTACATCACATGTCAACAGCGATACAGACAAAAGCTGGTTTTCTAAAACCTAACGCGCACATTCATCAACAACAAGCAACATCAAAAGGATCTATAACCTAAGTTTCATGCAATCATAGATAAATACAAAGGAGGGTTTAGCCTCGCATGTTATAAAAAAAGCAAGAAAATACATTAATCAAACAACACATAGACATATTGAATGATTAATGATAAATAACCTTACTTGATTAAAACATGGATTCAAGGTAGTACAATAGGGTTTTAAGGCCCTAAAAGCGACCTATAAATACAAAGTTACACCCTTAAAACCCTAAAAACAGTTTTATATTTATAGAGATATCGACGCGACAACGTCGCTTAGAAATCCTGACGCCGTTGCTACGTAGATGATTCTAGATCCTCTTTAAGTCGGCCACGTCCTGACGTCGTCGCGAAATTCTTAA
>BQNB010056467.1:0-38662 GCA_026074375.1 Tanacetum coccineum | reverse complement strand
GAAGCGCTTGTTTAAGGTCACTTAGCTTGACCCGATCCCCCATACTTGAACTGGTCAAGGGGGATAGAAATGGAGACACGGAAAATCCAAAACACGGATGTCCTCTCCATAAGAGCAAGGAAAAATCTAAATCAGGCTTTCAAAAATTTTAATGACTTTGAAAGCTTTAGGGCCCCAATGAGATAATTCTGGGAGAAGAGAAGTATGAACTCCTTTAGAAGTGAGAATCCCGGGGTTGAAATTTTTTTTCTCATTTTCGGATGAAACGAGAGTAGAGTTTCGGACCTGGGAACTTCTTTGTGGAAAGGAAGTTCATAAATAGAAAGAGGAGGATAAAAATCCTCAAGAATTAAAGAAGCATTAGTTAGCTTCTTTATATTCTTATCCAGTGTTACACAGTTGGTGACTTCAAAATGGTTCTCATGAATGAGTATACCCGGATTAAATATCTTGTCCTCGTTATTGGTTGAAGGCAAAGCATCAACCTTGAAAAAATCCTCATAGAAAACCGAGTCACACTCGGGAAAAGGAAGGAAATCACTTGATCCAAGTGGATCAAGTTCATCAATCAAGATTTTAGAATCTTTGATTTTCTCTTCCTTGGAGTCAAAAGGATCATCATAAGTATCATCATTAACGGTCTCAAGATCAAAAAGTTTATCATCATAATCATCTCATAATGGTGGAGATGAGTAATCAAGAGCATGTTCATCGGTGAACATCTCAGAAAGGGTATCAACAAGATTGTCATCAGGAGAAGTTTTATCAACCGAATCTTTGAGAATAGAATCCATTTCCTTGATAAGATCATGGTTAAGAAAATATTCTATCTCTCTAAGATCGGATTTGATATAAAAGGGAAGGTAATTAATTCCTGGTGGAAATGAAAAATGAGCGAGTTCATCGGTGAACTCCTTAAGAAAATAGTCGCTAGTCTTAGAATTCAGGAGACTAGGTGAAGAAGAAGTGGTATTGCCACTTAAAGGATTATCATGATATGGAGGGAGATCTTTGGTTTTATCAAGATTTAGCGAGTTCTCAATAATGTCTCCCTCCGGATCAAAGATATCGTCATGAGAAGTAAGAGAAGAAGTGGGATTGCCACTTGGATGATTGGTAATCTTTTCATTTGCCAACAAATCTTCAAGATATTTTTCGTGTGAAATATTGTAGATATCAATAATGTTGATTGATTCTTTTTGAGGTGTATTAGAATATCTTGAAGTGTCATTTCTTATATTCAAGATCAATCTTTCGTCACCGTCACGGAGAATCATCTCTTCTCCGTGAACGTCAATCAAAGCACGAGCGGTCCGTAAGAAAGGTCTTCCTAAGATGAGGAGGACTCGAGGATAGCTTTCATAATCAACGATGACAAAATTAGCGAGGAATGTAAACTTTCCAACCGGAACAAAGACATCTCTTGCAATTCCATCCGGTGTACAAATTGTTCGGTTAGCTAGTTCAAGGGTCATGCGGGTGGAAATAAGCTCGGGTAAACCTAACTTTTTCCAAACCGAGAGTGGCATCAAGTTGATGCTGACACCTAGATCGGCTAGGGCTTTGCACTTGAGCTCACTAAAACTACACGGAATGAGAAATTTCCTAGGGTCTCCTAGTCTCCCGGGTAACTTCTTAAGGAAAACCGCTGAGAAATTTTCCTTAAGGGGTGTATTTTCTAGCTCTAAAAGTTTCTCTTTATTAGAAAGGAGACTTTTAAGCATCTTTTGGTATTTCGGGATTAGAATCAAAGCATCGACAAGAGAGATATTGATACGAAGTTGTTTAAACATTTGCCAAAATTTGTGAATTTGGACTTCATCTTTCTCTTGTTATTTTTCTTGGTGCATTCTTGAAGGATAAGGGATATTAGGGTGAAGAGGATCCCTTTTGTGCACCACATAATTCTTTAGAGAAGTAGGTTTAGCTTTTTGGACAAGAGGAGGTGGGACCTTAATGGTATACTCAGCGAGTTCAGGGTCCGTTAAAGTCTCCTCTACACGTTTATCCTCTTCCGGATTAATGAATGGAGGAGGCATTGGAATGGAAGGTCTATCAAGAACAAGACCACTTCGGGTGGTTATGGCTTTCAATTCACCTCTCGGGTTAGCAACGTTGTTGCTAGGGAGAGATCCCGTACCCGAGGTAGAAGCGGTGTTCATTTGGAAAAAGCTAGCCATCATGTTCTTAAGCTCGTTGGTTTGGTTAGACATTGAAGCTTGAATTGAAGTTTGCATTTCATTTCTTAACTCATTTTTTACATTGTTAATTTGAGCTTGCATGGCTTTTATATTAACATCATTTATCTTCTTAATTTTCTCTAACTCACTTAAAGGGACAACTTGATTTTGTTGAGTTGGAGCTTGATAAGATGTATTTTGATTGAAATTGTTTCCTCGATTATATCATTGAGGTTGGCTAAACCGGTTTTGATTATTTTGCATGTTTGGTTAAGCAAAACCCGGTGGTCTAGTTTGATTAGCCACACCCGGAGGACGATAACCGGAATTACCCTGATTGTAGTTACCCGTGGCAGCTGAAACGTAAACGTATCCTTGAATATTATCCTGATATTCTGGGAAAGTGTTGCCATCGGCGGCGAGACACTGATAATACCGATGAGCACCATCGCAAGTAACACAAATTTCCTCAATGGATTTTACGGAAGCTGGAGGTGGGGTTGCTTGAAATTGTTTGAGAATTGCGGTCGTGGCGGTAGTCACATCACTTGTTTGCTGATTTACTGCATGAGTAAGTTTGGCTATCTCGGAGGGATAATTGTCAACACATCTTGAGTACTTCTTTCCAAAAGATTACCACCGGCGGCAGAATTCAAAGAATCTTGGTCGGTTGGGTTTAAGGCATTGTAGAAGGTATCAAGTTGATGCAATTCGGTAAAACCATGATGAGGGCATGCACGAAGGAGATCTTTGTAACGGTCCTATGCCTCATGAAACGATTCACCAAAATGTTGTTCAAAGTTTGAAATTTCATTTCAGAGATTTGTCGTTCTTGAGGGAGAAAAGAATTCATTGATGAATTTGGAAACAAGATCTTCCCAAGTGAGAATAGAACGAGGGGGTTCTTTTTCGAGCCAACGACGGGCTGCCCCCGCAAGAGAGAATGGAAAAAGCATAAGCTTAATCGCTGAATTAGGCACATCCTTGTATTTTATTGTGGAAGTTATTTTGTTAAACCAACGAATGTGATCATGAGGATTGTCTTTCTCAAGTCCGAAGAATTGGTCCGAAGTCATCATATTAATGAGACTATGCTTGAGCTCGAAATGCTCAGCAAGAATTGGTGGAACCACAATTGCCTCTGCATAACCCTCGGTGGGTGCACGGAGCAATTCCGCCATAGTACGTTGATCGGCCATCGTATCTACGGGAGATTCTTCAAGAGAAAAAGGTTGCTTTGAACGTCTACGGTTACGACGTTTCGGATTTGAAGTAGTTGGATTAGGAGAAGATTCACCAACTAGATTCGAAGAAGAGCGAGTGCGCATGCACTAAAGCATGCACTAAGGAAAAGAAATCAAAAATTAAAATATTATTTTTTGGGTCCCAATAAGTAAAAGTTCCAGGTAGTTCTTTAGAAAAAGCACAAACGAAAGCGGAGGAGCGGCGGTAAGCGCGAAATAAAAAAAGCTATTAAAAAACCTTCTCCTTTTGGGTTGAGTTCTTGGATCAACCCTCCTTATAACCTATCTTATAGTTTGTAGATTCTAAAAGGTGAGCCGAGGTTTAACAATAAAGACACGGATTGTTTTGTTGTTTTTTTTCATATTTTTTTGGTATTTCAATTACTTTAGGTAAGTATTTTTTGGTATTTTTAATTTTTATAATAAGAAGAAAATATTCACAAACGGAAAATGATAACTTCACAAGGAAGGGTCTTCAAACACTAATCTTCAAACAAAACACGATAATCTTCTCACTTAATATATATAAATATAATATAATATAAATATATAATCAGATAAGATCAATAATAGAGAGAGTTAAGTATTCTGTAAGGCTTTTAAAAGATATTTACTTTTACCCAATGTAAAACCCTCAAAAAACCTTCCCGGGTCGTTTCCCGACGAGGCGTGAATGGAGAATCGAGTTTAAGTTCATGATCGCGCGTTTGAATGGTCAATATATGATTTGGTTTTCTATTTCTACTAATAATATGCTAAAACAAGTAAAGACACGCTAAAAACGAAAGCAAATAAGGCTAAAACACTAAAAATGATAACGGGATTTGAATCCCGTTCTTTAAAAAAATAAATTCTAAAATTTTAACCCTACAAATGAAAATATAATTTTTATAAATCCAAAATGATAAAAGAAAATTTAAAAAAAAAGAATTATATTTTTTTCACTTTTAATTTATTTATTATGAATTAAAAACGGATTTAATAAAAAAAATTAATAAAAGTACTAAACTAATTTGGAAAATTCTGAAAAATTCATGAAAAGTTCTTTGGACAGTGATGAACCTAGGAAAAATAAGCTGTTAATAAGCTTAAATGAGATGAAGCTTAAATGACTAAAAAAAGGGTAAGTAATTAATTTAGCAAATACTAACCAGATAGCCCTACCGGTGCTAGTGGTAGTGAGGTGCGTGTTAAAAACGTTGGGTATGCAAAGGGGAGGTCACAGGTATGACCCCTGTAACCTCTTCTTTTTTGAAAACATTTTTTTTAATTTTCTTTTTTTAAAACTTGTAAAATAAGCTAAAATAACAAACTTTAACAAAACAACTTTTTTTCAAAACATAAAAGAAAGATGGCAGTTTGCCTTTTTTAAACTAAGTAACTCAAAGGCAAAACTGTTTGCTTATTTTGGGCCTGATAAGGCACCAATGTAAAAGAAAATAAGCTCAAAAGAAAATGTTGGACTACCACTAATAAGCATCATGATCCATAAATAAGCTAATATATGAATTAAAAGTATGCTTAAATGACAGAATTACTTAAAAGGCTACTTATACTTAAATTCTAAGCTAAAAGTACCCAATAAGCTCAATAAGCTCTTAAACCTAAGTAAATAAGCTAAAGCACTTCTAAAGCCTAACCTAATAGAGAGGTTCTAAACAAAATTTAAGCAAATCCAAATAGCCATAAGCTCAGACAAACAAATAAGCAGTTTGGCTAATCACTTAGCTAAAAAGCCTACAAGGGCACCTTCTAGCTTATTTTTAAGCTACAAAAGCTATCTTTATGGCTTTAGAAGCTAAAAACAGATAAAGAGGGTACTATAAGCTATAAGAAAAGGCAAAGTTTACACATTTTGAAAAATAAATAAGCTAGGATAATGCTTATGAAAATGGCTATTTCACTCAGTATGAGCTGAGTGTTTTCAAGCTTTTTGAAAAGACAAAAGCAAAAATACAGGCCTACATTAAGCCATGAAAAGGACTTTTAAAAGACAAAACAAGGTCAAACAGATTGAGCTTGAATCCTAGTGAGCTTATGCTGTTAATTTCAAACTTTAAAAACAACCTTAACTTATCTAAATCTATGATTGAAAAAGAGATTTTTTAAAACTTTGAAAAAAAAACTACTTTGACAGTTTTTAACCAAAATTCTAATAGCAAATGCACATTTAAGCCAACCAAATTCTACTACATTCTTAAGTATCAACAAGCATGGAATCAACAATTATGAGCCTAATCGAAATCTAAACAGATGAGCTAGTTTAAAATGCAAAATTGCCACAAATTCAAAGTATGACTACTAAACACCTAAAAAATGAATTCTAAACCTTGAAAACTTATCTAAGCTGGGTCATAGGCTTAATTTAAGCTTTTCAAAATTGACTTAAGGGTCAAAAGACATCAAGCAGTATTAACTAATGTTAATACCGAAGTATTAACTAATGTGAATACCGCTAGTGCCAAACACCCTTAAGAAAGTGAGAAACCAAATTAAGCTTATAACAGGCTTAGAAGACTTAAACAAACTTGTTGGGATTCTTGATTTGATGAGACAAAATAAATAAAAGAATGAAACAAAAGGGTACCTTAAATATGGCAATAATGTAATTTACCTATAGATGGATGATTTTTATGAAGAATTAATGAAGATTTGGTCAAAGATTTACAAGATAAAGACTAGGAAAGTATTTAATGTGATTTAATGTGATTTAATATGATTTAAATAGTTTCCTTATCTATTGATTTACTTCCTTTGTAAGCCATGATCTCTCCCTATATAAAGAGATCATAGGCGTGTAGTTTTTGACATCCATCCATAGAAACATCGACTGATGAGAGTCGAATAGTAAAGGTGTGTGTATGTACACAAAGTCTAGTTAGTTAGTTAGTTAGTACACCATAATTAGTTGGTGTAGTCCCAAGTTATAGTTGGCGGGGTTATAAGGTACGATTTCAATTTTCAATGTTGAACCTTGTTTTGATAATATTGCTTTCTTATTATTCCGCTGTGCATTCAATATTATCTGTAAAACTAATCCTAGTTGAGCTTAAATCAATCTTATCAATTGGTATCAGAGCTTGTGAGGAAACTCTGATTAAGAAGAACTTTGAAGATCCGATATCTTCGCAAAACACTAAAGATGTCTGAAGCTGATGAAAACACCCTCTGCCTCATTGTCCACTGCACTACGAATTCCAATCATCAATGAAGGTGAGTATGACCTATGAAATGAAGATGAGGAACAGTAATTGCAATTACTGATCATATTCTATGGGATATAATCACCTATGGTGACCAGGCTACAACAGAACCAGCTTCTTCCTCAGGTCAACCTTCTGCACCAAAAACCTTAATTGTTGTCAATGCAAGGAGAAACAATGAGAAAAGCTTCAACATCATTGCTCTCTGCAATAACCAGAGTGTAAACAACACAAAAATCCCCCGCCATTTACAATAGATTCTCTTGAGCTTCCATGATGCTCAAGATGCCAGGAGTTTGTGGGCTGCTATAAAAGCAAGATTTGGAGGTAATAAGGAATCTAAGAAGATGCAGAAGAATCTCTTGAAACAACAGTTTGAGACCTTTGTTGTTGGAGCCAGAGAAGTCGCTAGACTTAGGCATACGATAGATCCAGTTTTTATTAATTGTCTGCTAGATTGTATTTTAATGCCTAAGGTTCTTGTGAAGATGCTAATTTTAAAGTTTCTCGAAGTCTACAATATGTGTGGCATGTGGTTGCTACAATGATAAGAGACAACCTGGATTAGTTAGTTGATTAGTCTTGATGATCTTTAGAAACAACCTGAAGGTGTATGAGCATGAGTTAAAGGGTGCTTCAAGTTCAAATTCACAAAGTATTGCTTTTATGTCTGCTGAAATCAAAGGCAGTACTTCTAGACAAAGTACTGCTAATGATAATTCTGAAATCATCACCAAAGGGTATACTCAGGCTTCATCAAGCAAACTGAAAGAAACTCTCAACTCTTCTCTCAACTCAGATGAAATCATATGTTCTTTCTTTGCTCAACAAGCTTCTATGCCTGAAACTCATGATGATGAAGACTTGCTGCAAATTGATGATGATTACAAAAAGGGGAAGAAGATTATAGGTTTATTGATTTGAAACTTATTATGTGTGGTGGCATGATCATAAGTTAAGGGGAAGCTATCTACAAAGGAAGATTTTGTTTCATTCAGGGAGATGATTACATCTCAACTTCAGGGGAAGCTTTGGCTTTATGATGAAGTTCGTACACGACTTTGTTTGTTTTGTCATCATCAAATAGGGGAAGATTGTTGGGATTCTTGATTTGATGAGACAAAATAAATAAAAGAATGAAACAAAAGGACTAAATCTGGCAACTATGTAATTCTACAAAGATGGGAAGAATTGAAGAATTAATGAAGATTTGGTCAAAGATTTACAAGATAAAGACTAGGAAAGTATTTAATGTGATTTAATGTGATTTAATATGATTTAAATAGTTTCCTTATCTATTGATTTACTTCCTTTGTAAGCCATGATCTCTCCCTATATAAAGAGATCATAGGCGTGTAGTTTTAGACATCCATAGAAACATCGACTGATGAGAGTCGAATAGTAAAGGTGTGTGTGTGTACACAAAGTTAGTTAGTTAGTTAGTTAGTACACCATAGTAGTTGGTGTAGCCCCAAGTTATAGTTGGGGTAATAGGAGAACGTTCAATAAAGAAAACCTTGTTTGATAATATTGCTTTCTTATTATTCCGCTGTGCATTCAATATTATCTGTAAAACTATCCTAGTTGAGCTTAAATCGGTTCTAACATGTGGTATCAGAGCCTCGTGGCTCTCGATCTAGGATACAAGGTTCTGATTTGAAGAAAAGGAGGGTTTCGGTATTCTGATTGATGTCGTCTTGTATGATGGATAAGGAGCAGCAGCAGGTATGTTCTTATGGTATTCATTCAGAAGAAGAGTGGAACGAAAACCCTAATTCCTGATGGTGTTTGGTGAATGTTCATATGTTGATATTGCTTATGGATGCTGTTTGCTATTAATGCAATATTTATGTCGTTGTTGCTGGTGAAAAAGAGTGAAGTCGCATATTGGGCTTAACAACTTGTAAAGACGAATGGGATCTGAGAAGAGCAAACGAACAACCTTCATTCTTATAAACGTGGGTTCTATTAAAGATGATTTGAAGTGGACGTATGACATGATGTCATGTTTGACACAGGTTCATGTGGTGTGCGCATGGGTGCTTGATCTTTATTATGGAGTCCATGGATTTGATTCGTTTACTGGAGGTTTGTTCATGGCTGTATGATGTATGTGAAGAAGCAACAGGTGTGATCGATATAGGTCTAATATTCAATCATGGTGCGATTGATGTTTATTGTTTATGGATCTGATGTTCGTGATTTTATGATGTCAAAGAAGAAACATGATGCTATACGTGATGAATATAGTTGAGTCATATGGATGTCGAAACCCTAAAACATGGTTAGGGTTATAAGCAGATTGTATGGATCGTAAGTGATAAAAGAAAGGAAGGAGCTCAAAGTACTGTTCGAACCATAGTACTGCTACCCAAGGAATTATGAAAGTATTGTTTGCTTCGTCCGAGGTATTTTTAATACTGCTAGTATTGACCGACATCGGACAAAAGAAGATTTTTGGATGGATCATAAGCTCTAAGCCACCGCCTGGAAAAGAAAAATCAAAGTACGCTAATTTTGTGAAAGTTAACGATGAGTGTTTATCGATATCTTATAACGTAGCTTGCTTTATCAGATTATCGGGTTATAATACATGAATTTTGGTTTTTCTTGGATGATTTGGATCTCGATATGCCTTCGTTTAAGGGGAAGTTAACAGATTGATTTTTAAAGTTCTTTAATCTTTTAAAAGGCTCATTTTTTGAGATTATTTGAAGAGGTGATTACGAAGACGATTGATTATCACTTATTTGATATTGTAGTTGAGTTTCACAGATGCGTGTTCTTATCATACCTTTTAGCAGGAGGTAACTTGTTCGTGCTTATAATGGTGTGATGAAGACTTGTCAAAATCTAGCAAAAGTGTGTGATTTTTCTTATAGGTGCTCAATGCTCACATTTGCTATCACTTAGTATGTGTCTCATAGAAGATGAGGATTTTTGTCAAGAGGTCAGCGGGTCTACTTTATTTACTTATTTATTTATAAGTTCGACGTCACGTGGATAGTTCAAGACATAAGACACAAGTTTGGGAGATTCAACTTCTTCAACAAATTCGTTATACTCAGTTTTCTTCATCAGTGATTACTACATAGAGCCTATAGAATTTGAAGATTCAAGAGATGGTAAACATATGGGTTTCAGGGGAAGCTTATTGTTTAAATGTTTAACCATCAACATGCACCACTTGAGGGGAAGTGTTTCATTACTACTGCTCATCTTTATTATTGTTGTTTGTTTAAAATTCTACTGCTCAAAGTCATTTTCCATATTATGCTTCATGGAGGGTATTTTGAGTATTGGAAGGCTGGACTAGTAGTTGTGGTATATGATTTGTAGCTGTTATGATCCAAGTTGCATTTCTACAGAAGACCCCTATTGGATGATTACAAAAAGGGGAAGAAGATTATAGGTTTATTGATTTGCAGCTTATTATGTGTGGTGGCATGATCATAAGTTAAGGGGAAGCTATCTACAAAGGAAGATTTTGTTTCATTCAGGGAGATGATTACATCTCAACTTCAGGGGAAGCTTTGGCTTTATGATGAATGTGCGTACAGACTGTGTTTGTTTTGTTACATCATTAATAGGGGAAGATTGTTGGGATTCTTGATTTGATGAGACAAAATAAATAAAAGAATGAAACAAAAGGACTAAATCTGGCAACTATGTAATTCTACAAAGATGGAAGATTTGAAGATTAATGAAGATTTGGTCAAAGATTTACAAGATAAAGATTAGGAAAGTATTTAATGTGATTTAATGGTATTTAATGTGATTTAAATAGTTTCCTTATCTATTGATTTACTTCCTTTGTAAGTCATGATCTCTCCATTTATAAAAGAGTTTATAGGCGTGTGTTTTTAGTCATCCATAGAAAAACATTCGATCTGATGAGAGTCGAATAGTAAAGGTGTGTCTGTGTGTACACAAAGTAAGTTAGTTAGTTAGTTAGTTAGTACACCATAGTAGTTGGTGTATCCCCAAGTTATAGTTGGGGTAATAGGAGAACGTTCAATAAAGAAAACCTTGTTTGATAATATTGCTTTCTTATTATTCCGCTGTGCATTCAATATTATCTGTAAAACTATCCTAGTTGAGCTTAAATCGATAAACTCAACACAGATTATGCACAAAGTAAATAAAGAACAAATAAGCACGAAGGACACAAAAATAAGCAGTAAGAATAAGCAAACAAGAAATGTTGACAGTTTATAAGCTATAAAAGACAGTTTTAAGTAAAAACTTAAGTAAATGACATGTAAGCAATAAACAAGCATATATAAGCAATAAAAACACAAATAAGCAATAATAAGTAGTAAGGAACAATAAATAAGCAGTTAATAAGCAGTGTAACAATAAATAAGCAAAAATGAAAAAGTGAGCTTACAAGTCCCTTTACATAAACAAGGGTGATTAAGCTCTTAGGAGCTGGTCTACAAAAGCTCCAACTTGTTTTAAACAAGCTGGTAAGTCTATAAGCCCATCCCTTTTTGGCTTATCATCTAAAATTCAAGCTGAGGTATTTTGAGGAGTGGATTCTTTTTGTGATTTTTTTAATTTTTAAGACAGAAATGTAAATAAGCTTTTATATGAGCTTTGAATGAACCAAAAGCTTATTTTATGAGTTAATAACAGATTAAACGGTCTCGAAGTAAAGTAAATGACAATATTTAGAAGAACTTAAAATTTCATTAACTTGAAAAATGATTACAATGCTTTAAAATTTAAATGACAAGAATTTAAATGACATAAAAAGTAAATGACAAGTATGTAAATGACAGTATTAAGCTGGTCAAATTAGTGAAAATAAGACAAGGAAAAAATGAGCTACAATGGCCTCTATTTATAGCCGAATGAGGAACCCTAGCCCTTGAGGACCATCCACCGCATGGTGGCTTTTCTTTAGTTGTTACTAGTGCTTCTTGTGCGAGTAGAAGTCGAAATCATCATCTAAGCCATCCATTTAGCTTGTTCACCAAGTTCTATGATCTAAGCCCTTAATTTTGGTCAATGTTCATCATCCAATAAGAGACCAAAGGATTGCCAAGGTGGATTTGGCAGTTTATAGTGTGGGGTTAAAGGTGAGAGTGATGGGTTTGTTTAATGTAGCAGGGGTCGAGGTGAGCAGAGTGACAGATGAACAGTGTAATTGGCGGGAAAAATTATTTTCGGTTTTTGTTATAACAGGGTAACAGGGTTAAGGATGTTAGGGTGTAAGGACCAACCATGTTAGTCCTTAAGGACTAATAGTGAAAAATCATAAGGACCAATGGTGTAAAAGTATAGGGACGAATGGTGTAAGGGGGTTAATGGGTTTATAGTTATAGGTTAATGGGCTTATGTTTGGGCTTAGTTTGGGCCGGATTTAATATAAAAGGGATTTTGGACTTTTGATCATTAAATAAGCATATTGGGCTGATCCGGCCCATTAAGTGGGGTACGGGTTGGCCTGATAAGATTTCTTCGGTTTTGTCTTCGGCTTTGACTTGTTGACTTTTTGGGTTGACTTTGACTTTGACTTTGACTTTTAAACGCTTTTCCATTCCGTGCTCGGTTTTGTCCATTTTGGCTTGATTTTTGTCCTTTTTGTTGATATCTGTTACCTGCATAATACAAATGCAAAACACACAAATACAATGTATTTTTGGTATGTTTTTAGTCTTTTAAGCACGTTTTATTAGGTCAAAGGTATGTGTAATTAAGCACATACCAAGAACCCTCATGAAGGTGTTCTCGAGAAAAAGGAAATCAATGAAACTTTTCCTCTCGAGACCCTTGGAATAATATCTTCTCATAATGATTCAAGTACCCCATGGTTTGCCGACATTTCAAATTACCATTCGGGGAATTTTGTTGTAAAAGGGATGTCGTCCCAACAAAAGGAAAAATTCTTTAAGGACGTTAAGCACTATTTTGGGATGACCCCTACTTTTTAAGATTTATGCGGATCAAGTGATTAGACGATGTGTTCACAGCCAAGAAGCCATTGATATCCTCACGGCTTGCCATAATGGACCCACCAGGGGACATCATGGTGCGAACTACACCGCTAAGAAAGTCTTCGATTTTGGTTTCTATTGGCCGACAATTTACCGCGATGCCCATGACATGGTAAAATCATGTGACTCATGTCAACGTTAAGGCAAAATCCCATAAAAAGATGAAATACCTCAAAATGCAATTCAATTTTGCAAGATCTTTGACGTGTAGGGCATCGACTTTATAGGCCCGTTTCCGTCTTCTCGAGGAAACAAATACATTCCCGTAGCCGTCGACTATTTGCCTAAATGGGTTAAAGCAAAAGCGCTCCCCACTAATGATGCCCGAGTTGTTGTAAAATTCTTGAAATCTCTTTTTACCCAATTTGGAACTCCTCGTGCTATAATCAGTGATCGTGGTACTCATTTTTGTAATGATCAATTTGCAAAAGTTATGCTTAAGTATGGAGTTACTCACCGTCTTTCTACCGCGTATCATCCACAAACAGGTGGACAAGTGGAGGTTTCAAATCGTGGTTTGAAACGTATTTTAGAATGGACCATAGGTGAAAACCGTGCTTCATGGTCCGATAATTTAGATGATGCATTATGGACCTTCCGTACCGCTTTCAAAACACCCATCGGGTGCACTCCTTATAAGCTCGTGTACGGAAAGGCTTGCCATCTTCCTATTGAGCTTGAACACAAGGCCTATTGGGCCTTAAAGCATTGTAATTTTGACTATTTACGACCGCGGCGTGATCATCCAGAAAAGTTCAAATGAATGAATTAAATGAACTCCATGATCATGCTTACGAGAAAACATATTGCATTTACTAAATATCGACCTTTTGAGCTTGATGTTACTTAACTTTCCGACAACCATTCTAAACTTCATATCTTTTAAAGTTTTACTACCTAATATTAATAAACCAAAACCCCCCAACAACATATAAATTCCAGAATTTACTTTAAAGACAAATATGAAAACTATAAACTACAATTTATTTACTATTTTACCCACATTTAAAGACTAATATGAAAACAGATGGTACCACTTTGTTGTTGGTTCCTACGAACACCAATGACAAAAATATAACAGCAAAGTGTAGATAATTAGTAGTATAATTCATATGCACATGAATGAAAAAAAGACATTAGAGTGTGATGATGCTTATGTAATCGATCTAGCTTTCTTTGTTTGGTTTGCAGTTTTGCTGTCAATATGAGAATTTTGTTACTTTTTTCTATCAAAATGGGTGTATGATTTGCTGTCAAAATGGATTTTGAAGACTCTCGTGCTCGTGGTTTTGTCCATCGTTCACTTGATCTTCCATCCTTCGCATGCTTATATTTGGGAATCCGATATCCTAAATCTTATTGATTAAACGTTTATCTATTAGCATAATTAATAAACGGCTTTAGATTTGCGTAGAGAACCCTTAATATTTGGATTATGCCTTGAAATTAGTATGGGGGTGACAGTCTCACATTGAGGACAATGTGTAGTTCTAGTATGGGGGATCTTTCGATTCGATCTTACTTGCATTTGCCTTGTCTTCACGTAACCCCGTTTTTCCACCAAAAATAGCAAAAATATGCCAAAATTAAAAAAATTTCAAAAATATAATAAGTGTTTTGACACCTAGTTTTGTCTTTTTAAGAATAAATTTTGACTTGATCGAGCATGTTGCGCTCTAGCTTGCCCCTTAGCTCTCGAGACTAAATTTTTGCTTAACTTTAAAATTTTGCAAAGAACGAAAAATAATAGAGTTAAATATAAGTTAGAGGCTTTTGCAAGTTTCCATGATAGATTTTAAATATGCAAAGCTTTCTTTATTAGACTAAGCATTTATGGATATTTTTATTAAAGATTTTAAATTTGCGAAGAACGAAAAAAGATAGAGTTAAATATAAGTTACATGTTAAGCGTGGAGTAGTTGGATCACTTTAGAGCTCATAGAGGTTAATTCTGGTTTTTTGCTCCCACCAGCTTAGAAAACGTTATATAACTGTTAATAAATAAAGTTACCTTAGGTTTTTGCGATTCTTAGTTTAAATCCCTTCGTAGAGATTCCTTCTGGTGAAATTAATATACACATCGAGATTTTGTCAGTGTTGTGGTACGCTCCCTGTTAGGATCATAAAAAGTGTTGATTAAGTGGTTTATTTATGTTTAGTCATTAGTCTTTATTTTGTTTAGAATAAAGTAGATTGTAATAAGGTTTATTATGCTAAAAGTGAGAAATAGCATAATTACCAAAGTTTAAGGACTAATAATGAAAGTTTAGGAAATAAAGGAAGGGAAGTCATCTTCCCTCTCTTATAAATACCCCTCTAATCTCATCATTAGAGGTTGGTTAGCTTGTAACAAACTTTCTTATTTCCCTCCATTTTATAATATTTGAAAATTTGAAAATCGTGTCTTTCCCTCTCATTCTCTCTAGTCTATATCGTTTGATTGTGTGATTCAAGATTATCGAGACCTTACAAGTGGTATCATACGCCATTGGAGAATTAGAGAGCGGGTATTTGTGATCGAGTTTCCATCCGAGAACGAAGGTAATGTCAAATTCGAGGATTCGATTGCGGTTTTGGTGTCATTCTTTCCTTCTCGAGTATTCGTTTGGATGTTTTACGCGTAAGTGTGTGATATCAAGTTTGGTAATGGATTTGACGTGAAGTTTTAGCATTCTCGGAAGTGTTCTAGTATTATTCGGTAGGGTTATTAGCATTTTCAGAAGTGTTTTAGTCATACTCGGTAGTATTTTTAGCATTCTCGGAAGTTTTTATTATCATATGACTAATAATAATAAAATCTTTAGAGGATTTAGGAATAAGGGAGCAGAAAGTAGCTATGCATTCACAATTAGCATTTATGAGAAGTGTTGGCATTTTTAACTTGTATTTAACAATGATTTCGTTTTTAAGCTTGGTTTGGGGCGGGTGAAAAATCAAGGACGATGAATTTATTCTTTTATTGTTTCTTGTTCCGTGGAAAGTTATGATATGTATGAAAAATAATAATAAATGCATAAAAATGGTTAAACGGGGGCTTTTCAAAACTAGTGATTTTTTAATCCCCTAGATGAACACTTAGCTACTTTTCAAGGTAAGTAGTCTAAGGGGATTGTACAATTTTGGTTTCTAAGTGTGTTTATGTTATTTGCGTGAGGACACGACAATTGTCTTAGTATGGGGGATTTTTTATATGTGTTTAATCACATATCAGTTTACCTTACTAAAATAAGCTTAAAAGACCTAAAACAGATAAAAATTATAGTGTATATGTATGTTTTGGATATTGTTCTTTGCAAGTAATGGATAAATCACAAAAGGATAAAAATAAAGCAAAAAGGACAAAATACGAGCACGAGAATGGAAAAAAGGCACGAAAATACCAAAGCCGAAGGAGTACCCATCTTCTATGGACCAACCCGGGCCCTCTTAATGGGTCGGGTAAGCCCACAAGCCTAAACTTAAACCAAAAGCCCTTTAATCAAGTCCATAATCTAAATACATATCCATGTCCATTAAAACATTTTCCTGGCCATGTGAAAATAGCCCTAATACCCGTCCCTGTCCCACAATTCTTTACAAAAGGGTCGCATTCAAAACGGGTCAAAGGGTCAAAACTATAAAAAAACCCAGTCAAAGTTACTATTGCATCTTCACTTTCCCTCCTTTTCACCATTACCACACGCAAGGTAAATCAATCAAGTACATGTACTCTCGTCCTTCTAGAAGCATTCTTCTGACAACACTAACACCCTCATTAGCCACGCTGTCAATCCCACACCATTTGATTGGCTAATGAGGCGTGTACACCATCTAACGGTTCAAAGATTGAATGATTGTGAGGAGGTTTGAATAGAGGGCCAGGATTAGAGGATTGAGGGGCGTCCTGAGGGCTAGAAGATTCGCTACACTCCTATAAATAGAGGGCCTCACACACAGAAATGGATATCTAGTGTAGGAATTAGCTTAATTAGTATTATTAGCTTTTTGTAGTCATTTTTAGCTTAATGTTTTAAATTTGATGTATTTTCCTTTATAAAAGTTTGTAATTCACTTGTTTATCAATAATATTTTAGTTAATGCTCAATTTATGTTTATTGCACTATTGGTTTGAATAAGATCAGTTTTAATCTAATAAGCTCTTAATAAGCTCTCAAATCCTACTTAAGCTAGTTTATACTCAGTTAAGCCTTCAAAGTTTAACTGAGTTTGTTTCACTTAAAAATCCACCCTAAATTTACCTCAGCTTGTTTTATGGATGATAAACCAGTTTGGGAAGGGCTTATAGACCTCACCAGCTTGTTAAAAACAAGCTGGAGCTTGTAGATCTAGCTTATTAAAGCTTATTTGATCTTTGTTTAGCTGGGATCAAGGTACACATGCTATTTTCTCTCTTTTAGCTTAAATTTTGTTTTGCTTATTCTCTACTTATTGCTTGCTTATTTCTGTCTCTTTTTGCTTATTTAGTCTTTTTAGATCTATTTGATGCTTAATAGTATTAGTTTTTAGCTTATTTTGTTAGTCATTTGAATATAGTTTTTATATACACTGTCCTTATTTTTAGAATAAATAGCTTTTGAGTTCAGCTTCTTATTAAGTGCTTGTTTGTCCTAAGTTTATGCTTAATTGTACTTTATTTGCTTAATGTTATATCTGATTTTATAGATCTAAGCTTATTTCAACCTTTAGTAGTTTAAAAATGAAAATTCAATACTTAAAGAAGTTTTTGGGTCAAGTAGTACTAACATGAGTTAGTACTGCTAGATCACCTTTGTCACTTAAATCATTTTCAACAAGCCTAATTTGAGTCTTAAAGTTAGTTTAATTTAGCTTTTAAAGTCTAAAATTTATGTTTTAGGTTTGTTTCATTCATAATTTGAATCTGTGAGTCTTAGGATTGTCATATCATCTTATTTGGTTGGATTTTGTTTAAGTGTTGTTTGATGTCAATTCCAAACTTGTTTTAAGTCTAAAAATGCAGTAGAATTGAATTAGATAAGTGTGCAATTGTCATTTTGAGTCTAGTCTAAAACTGTCTAAGTGTCTTATCTTTATTTTCATAGTTTTAAAAAAATTAAGTTTTCATTAGTCAATTTAGGTAAGATAAAATTAGTTTTCTAGTCTACTTTTCATAATATAAGCTAATTAGACATCAAATTTCATCTGTTTTTACTTTTTAAGTTTTTATATTAGCTTTTACTTGCTTAAAACTAGGGATGCATCTTACATCTCTTAAACATCAAAAATCAAAAAAAATTAGTTTATTTAAAACTGTCAGTTTTTAAGTTCTCTTTTTTAGCTTATTTCTTAGTCATTTTTCCTAAAATTTGTTTCAATGAGTTCTTTGGAGGCCAATCTCCATCTGTTTTAGGTCTACACGTTATTACAAGTGCTTATTCAGTCTAAATTTTAAGCTAAAAGTTTGCCATTTGCCCTTTGAATCTGTTTGTTTAAGCCATTTTTCCTTTAAGCTTTTAAAGGTTTTATAGCCAGCTTTGTTAGCTTCTTTGTCACATTAGCTTATTAGTTCCTGGTAGTTGTTAGTTTTCAGCGTATTTGACTTAAAGTAGCTTATTGAGTCTCAAAATTTGCAAACAATTTAGCTTATAAGTGTCATAGATAAAATTAGCTTATCTATCAACTTTAACCTAGTTTTTTCTAGCTTATTTGTGAGTTTTGGAAAGTGTCTTTTATAAAGTTTACTTATTCTAGCTGTTCTTTAAAAGTTTTAAAAAGAAAAAAAATGTTTCATCAAAACGAGAGGTCACAGGGGTCGAACATGTGACCTCCCCTTCCTTACACCAAAGCCTCAACACACACACTCAATGCCATCTCGCCCTTGGGACTTTTTCATTTAGTATTTGCCTTATTTAATACTTATAGACTCTTTAGTTATTAGCTTATTCGTACTTCTTTGCTTATTTACTGCTTATTCCTTCAGCAATTTTTCTAGTTTTTATTTTCCTTAGATTCCTCATAGTATAAAGTACTTTTCATAATTTTTCCAAATTTTTATAGATTTGTTTAGTATTTTTAAATAATTTTTTAGATTAAAATCGTTTTTAATTCATAATAAATAAATTAAAAATCAAAAAAATATAATTCTTTTTATGAAAATTATTTTTAGTCATTCAGGATTTATAAAAATTAAATTTGAGTTTGTAGGGTTAAAATTTGTATTATTTGCTTATATGTCACGTTTTAGAATTCCCGTTAAAATATTTGATTGCCTTATTTGTTTACCTTTAGTTGCTTTTGTGTTTAATTTTTAGAAGTAGAATCAAAATTCAAAATATTTGATATTCAAGCATCAAACAAAATACTTTCGTGGATTTCAAATTCACCTTTTGTCAGGATACGACATCCGAGAGATAAAATATTGTTTGTCCTCAAGCAATTTTCTTATCAAACGGGATACTTACTATACTATATTTAGTTTGAGATATTTAGGATATATATTTAATTATATATAGACTATTTGGATCCAATCAGTCATCACAAAACTTGCCTAACACGTTGAAAGCTACGACGTAGCCCCAACGGGTCAACTACGTCGTAGTTATTCTTAATCTTTCATAATCGCGCCAAATAATGATTGGCTACGGCATAGCCATAATGGTCCAGCTACGCCATAGTCGCCTTCTGAATGTGGCTTTCTTGTATTTTGTCCTTTTTGCCATTTTTCGCATCTTTTCCGCTCTAACGCCCTAATTATCCTGAACCTGTAATATGTACGAATTAAGTACCAGATTTATATAAAAATAATGTAAAACAAGGAAATAAACATGCGAATTTGATATATAAAAGTATTAAACATTTGATGTTATCACCTCTCTGAGTAAAGGAATATTCATTTGGCAAATTCTTTATTCTTTTGGCATATTCTTTCTCTCCGAACTATGTCAACTCACTCACTTAACCATGGTTAGTTTCTAACTAAACCATATACATATGAGGAATACCTAAATATACCCTTTTGTCCAATGGTTCTTTTCTATCTCCTTGAAGTTGGACAAACATCCCCAAATCTTCTTTTAAATACTTCACAAACATTTTTACCAAATGGCTAATTGAGTTGGTTGACCTTGAGTGTAAGAATAATGGAAAGGTCAAAGCATGAACTACACTTGAGGGTTTAGCAAGAACGTGTATTTAAAACGCCAAAAACCCAAAAACCAAAGTCAAGTGTCTGGTACGCTGGTCATGCGCTGACGCGTCGGCAGCGCGCCACACTCGAACTGGTTTTTACCAATTTGGGTTTTCGGCCTATAAATACCCCTCCTTGGCTCTTGTATTCCTTACCTCTTGCCATTCTTTCTTTCCTCTCTTTTCTCTTCTCGTATCCTCTAAGTCTAACACCTTTTCTATTCTTATCTTCTCATCTATCATTCTATTGAAGAACACATCTCTGCAAGAGAAACACGCAAGTACTCAATCCATACTTGTCTGTTAGTAGTCGAGGGTCTTCTTTCTCATACCCTTTCTATTAGAATCGAGTCTCTAGGCTAGGTTAAGGATTGATTCTTAAATCAAAATTTTCTATTCAATTTGGTTGTAAGGGAAGTCTTGTATCTTAGTGATCAAGCCTAGATCATTGGGTGATGTAGTTGGGGTTTGGTATACTTCCAAGGGAAAGTTCTTAGTTGTCATAGTTGATTTTAGTGATTTTAGAAGAAAGTCGAATCATGGGTTCTTAGGAGTGGATTTCGAGGGCAAAATAATGTAGGGAGTAACTCTTTTTAGCGAGCGCCAATCTTAGTGCATATCGGTGGAGAGAAGTTGTAATACGGTTTATAGTCCACCATAAAGATTATACTAGAGTAATAGTATCAGTGTCGTAGATTCAGAATTAGACGTACGAATGGTATAAACCCCACATCCTGAACCAGTATATATCCTGGTCTTTCTCTTTCTCTCTCTCTCCATCTACTTTTTGTCTTCATCATCAAGTAGATCATTACACCACTTGCTTCTTTGAGGCTTGAAGTTTTATAAACTTTAAAGAAGTCAAAAAGACCGTATTCACCCCCTGTATGGTTCTATAATTGTTATCAGAGCGGTTTACACAAGTTTTTAAGCATTAAAGCCTTCCCGATAAGTTATTTTAAGTTGAAAACTTATTTTTCAAAAATTTGAAATCCTAACTCTAGTTTCTGAAAAAGCTGAGTAAAGATCCATGGCTCAAGAGAACTATGTCGAGGGGTGCTCTACGCAAAGACCATCTTTGCTAGAAGCCAACGAGTTTTGCTTTTGGAAAACCATATTTGAGACTTACATTAAGTCTAAAGATATTGACTTGTGGCAAGTCATTCAAAATGGTGAATTTGCTTTCATGGTGGAAGATCCGGAAACAAAGATGGATATTGAAACACCATATGAAAATTTAAAAGATAATGCGAAAAAGCAACTTTGGCAAAAACAATGAAGCCAAGATGACTCTTTGCAATGCTCTACCCCATAAAGAGTATGAAAGAGCTTTTATGTGTAAAACCGCCAAGGAGGTATGGCATACACTCATTATCACCCATCAAGGCAATTCATAAGTAATGGATTTCAAGATTGATCTTCTCACTCAAAAATATGAGAAGTTCTTAATCTCGGATGAAGAATCTATCGATTATGGCTTCACACGATTTAGTGATATTGTCACTAGTCTAAAATCTTTAGATCAAGACTACTCTAGCAAGAATCATGTGAGGATGTGGCTGCGCGCACTCCTGTTGAAATGGAGAGCAAAGGTGACGGGCATTGAAGAAGCCAAAGACTTGGCTACACTTCCTCTTGACGAGCGAATTGGCAACCTTAAAGTCTATGAAGTTATCTTGGAAAATGATGGCATAACTTCCAAGACTACCAAAGAGAAGGTTAAGTCATTGGCTCTAAAAGCTAAAGTCAGTAGGGAACAAACTAGTGATGATAGTGATAGTCAAGGAGGAAGTGATGAAGACTTAGACGAAGAAGAAGCCGAAGCATTCAACTTGATGGCAAGGAACTTCCGAAAGGGTAATCGATTCGGACGCGGAAATCAATTTGGTAACGGGGCTAATAAATTTAGAAGAGGTCGCAGTAATGGATTTGGAAATAGAGGAATTGGAAGCTCAAGACAAAATCAAGGTTGTTAAAATTAAGGGTAAGAAAGTCACTTCATCAGTGAGTATCCAAAACCAAAGGAGAATAAAGCTTTTGTAGGCAGAGCTTGGAGCGATAGTGAAGACGGAAATAAACCGCAAAAGGACGCAACATGTCTCATGGCAATCGACTCTCAAGAGGTACAACCTAAACCATCTATTTCTAAAAATGATTTAGATATTGTTGATTTTCAAAAGGAGAATGAGGAACTCCTAAGGTTTAATAAAGATTTTACGAAAACTTTTGAAAGAATTTTAAAAGAAAAATGAGCTCTTGAAAATGAACAATCAAAACTTTTAAATAAAATTAATGATCTTGAATTTGAAGTTAAGAAACTTACTAATAATAAAGAGGTGGTTTGACCTTGTCAAAAGTGTGAAGCACTCAATAATACATATATAAATAAATCACAAAGATCAATAATAAGAATTCCGTAAGGCTTTTAAAAGGATAATTACTTTTGACCAAAGTAAAACCCTAAAAACCTTCTCGGGTCATGTCCCGACGAGGTGCGAATTTGAAAATCGAGGTAACGTTTGTGGAACATTGCTTGAATATCACAAATTGGATTTGGTTTTCTATTTCTACTAATAATATGCTAAAACAAGTAAAGGCACGCTAAAAACGAAAGCAAATAAGGCTAAAACACTAAAAACGATAACGGGATTCAAATCCCGTTCTTTAAAAACCTAAAATCTACAAATTTAACCCTACAAATGCGAATTTAATTTTTACAAGTCCTAAATGATAAAAGAAAATTTTAGAAAAAAAGAATTATATTTTTTGACTTTTATTTAATTTATTATGAATTAAAAACAGTTTTAATCTAAAAAATTAATAAAAAATACTAAACTAATTTGGAAAATTCTGAAAAATTTGTGAAAAATACCTTGCACTAAGCTAAATCTAAGAAAAATAAGCTGGGTTCAACAGCTTATTGAAATAAGCTCGAAATAAGCAGAAAAGGGCTTATAGCTTAAATGGGCTAAAAAGTGTTATATAATTAATTTTGCATTCTATAACCGGAAAAGACCCAAGGGCATGTTGTAGTGGAGGTGTGTGTTAAATGCTTGGTAGAGGTTGTGGAGGTCACGGGTTCGAGCCTTGCTCACCCATGACTTCCTAATTTCCCAAGTATTTTTATTTTGCAAAATTTTTTAAACAACTTTTTAGATAAGCTAAAAATAAGGACTTTTTGTGAAATGACTTTTTATAAAAACCTAAAATAAGCTAGAAATAAGCTCCTAAAAGTGACATATTTGTTTTTAAGCTAAGTGACCTAAAAGCTAAACTGTTAAGCTTTTTTAGACTTAATAAGCAAATAAAAAGCAAATGAGCTTATGACAGCTTAACACCTACACCTAAATAGCACTAAAGATCAAGAAATAAGCAAATAGATAAGCTAAAACTAAGCTTAAATGACAGAATTACCAAAAGGCTTTTAACTTAAATTTCTAAACTAAAAGTACTAAAAAGCTTGAATAAGCTCTAACCTAAGCTAAATAAGCTAAAAGCATCTTAATCCTAACTTAATAAGAAAATCTAAACTAAGTTTAATAAATTCTAACCGCTAAAAAGTTCAGAAAAGCCAATAAGCAAAATTGGCAAGAGTACTTAAACAGCCCACAAGGGCACTTTCTAGCTTAATTTTAAGCTAGAAAATGGATCCTTATGGCTTAGAGACTTATAGCACTGTAAAGATTATACAATAAGCTATCTAAATCAGCAAAGAATAAGCAGTTTGAAACACAATTAAGCTATGAAAAAGGCTTATGAAAATGGCTATTTAACTCAGTATATGCTGAGTTTTTAAAGTTTTTGTAAAGACAAAAGGCAAAGTGTAGGCCTAATTTTAAGCTAGCAAACAATGATAGAAACTTAAAATAAGCTCAAACAGATAAAATCTATACTATAAACTAATTATGCTAGAAATTTCAAAAGCTAAAACCTACTTTAGCTTATCCAATTTTAAGAATGAAAATTGGACTTTTTAAACTTTAAAACTCTAAGTATACTTGACAGATTCTTAAGTATAAAAACCACAAGGCAAATGTACTTAACCAATTCTTGTTACTACTGCATTTTAACAACATAAACAACACCAAAACAACATTTAAAAGCTAATTTCAAAGTAATAATCAAATAAGCTATACTAAACTGTTTTAAGACCACATAATTAAACAACTTATAAGCAAAACCTTAAAACTCACTTATAAACTTTAAAACCTTAAAAAAAACAGATTAAAATGACTTAGAAAATGCTTGATAAAGTTAGCTTAGTGACCCAAAAAGTTTTTAAACATAATTTGACCCACTTTGCCTCTTGACCCAAACACCCCTTTAAGTTATCAAGATGCATTTTAAAGGTGATATTTGATGATTTAAGCAAAATGTTTTGAAAACAGATAGCAAGCAATGACTAATAAGCAATCTTAAACAAAATCCAACCAACGATAAGCACTTTAAATAGGCAAACAAAGATAAGCAGTATAAAGCTATAAAAACAAGATTTTATGAAAACTTAACCAAATAAGCTACAAACTTCAAGACAAGCATAAAAAGCAACAAACATGATGAATAAGCAGAATTAAGTAGAAAATAAGCAATAAATCAACAGTAAAAGAAGCCAATAGTTAATAAGCAAATTCTTGAAAAATTGAAACTTACAAAGGCCCTTGCTCAAAACAGGGTAAATAAGCTTACAATAAGCTGATCTACAAGCTCTAGCTTATTTGAAAACAAGCTAGTAAATACCCACAAGCCCTTCTAGGTTTGGCTTGTCATCTAAATTAGCTTATGAGTGATTTTTGGGTAAAAAGGCTTAAACTCTTCAAGCTATAGAAAAGCTTGAATAGTTTAAGTAAACAGCTTAAGTATGAGTTAAAAAGAGCTTATATGAGCTTATAAAACGTTTTCAAAACACAAAGTACATTAACTTAAAAACAGATTTCTTAAAACTTAAAAACTTCAAATTTCATTAAACTTAAAAACGGATTACAAGACTTGGAAATTTAAATTGCATAAAGTAAAAACATTAAAAATAATCTACTAAAAACAATCAATGGCTACAAGGGTCCTATTTATACTAAAATACTTCAAGACTTGCCCTTTTAGTTATGCTAGTTATGTGAGTAAGATAGTAGGTGTGCTCGTTGTGTGAGTGAAGTCTAAAACTCATCAAAGCCATCCATTTTGAGTGTTCTCCAAGTTCTATCATCCAAGCCATCCATTCTTTGTCTTCATTCCTTGACGAATGGTGTTGTTTAGGATTGCCAATGTGGTGTTTGTTATTTTATGAAGTAGGGTTGAGGTGGGAGAGGGTTGTTTTTGTCTGGGTTGCAGGGTATATGTTTTGGGGAAGATAAACAGTAAATGGGTTTTAGCGGGTAATGGGAACGTTTGTTTTGGCCAGGTTTGAAGTTTAACGGGTGTTAGACTCTGTTTTGGTTAAGTTGTTGCATCGTTAGTCCTTTTGGACTAACAATGTTAGTCCTTAAGGACTAACGGTGTGAAGGTGAAAGGACCTTTGGTGTAAAGGGGTTAATGGTTAAGTGTTTTAGGCTTAATGTTGGGCCGGTTTATGGTTTTGTAGACTTAGGGCTTCTTAAACTTAAAAGTTTATGAAAGTCTTGATATAAATGCTTAATGGGCTGCCCTGACCCATTGGATGGGTGCGGGTTGGCCCATTAAGTATTTCATCGGTTTCGACTTCATCTTTGACTTTTGTCTTTGACTTGGTTTACTTTTTGGTTGACTTTGACTTTGACTTGACTTTTTCACGCTCTTTTCATTCTCGTGCTCGGTTTTGTCTGTCTTAGCTTGATTTTTTTTCCTTTAGTGAATATCCGTTACCTGCACAATCTTAAATCACAAAACACACAAATACAATGTATTTTTGGTATATTTTGGTTATTTTAGGCACGTTTTTATAGGCAAAAGGTATGTGTATATAAGCACATACCAAAATCCCCCATACTAAGATATTGTCGTGTCCTCACGCAATCCCATAAGTAAACACTTAAGAAAACCAAGAATCTCAATCCCCCTTGACTAATCACCTTGAAAAGTAGCTAAGTGTTCATCGAGGGGAATTAAAGAATCAATTGCTTTGAAAAGCCCTGTTTTGACTATTTTTAAATATTTACACTTATTCCCACATATTTTTGTATTTTTCCCTTTTTCTTATTTTTTTGTATTTTTCATTTCAAGCAACTAACTAACATGTTTGACTTTCGTTATTTTTATAACTTTAGGGTCACAGAACAAGATGCATTTCAATCCTAAAATGCCCAAAAAGTATAAATTCATCGTCCCTGATTTTTCACTCGTCCCAAACCAAGCTTAAAAACAAAATCACCATTAAATATAAGTTAAGATGCTAACACTACTCATACTTATACCATGTAAACTTTTCACTCCCGACAATTATTTCATATTATGTTAGTGTGCTTATTTCAAATTTCAGCCATAGATTAACATTTTTAAGAAAATTGCAATATTTCTATTGCTTTACGATCCACCCAAGAATTAGGATTTTGAAGGCGAGATCATTCCATGTAGCGACTTTCTTCTTGGCACATCCAAGCCGAGACCGGCGTAGGTGACTAGGCTTTTAACACTCCATAGAGAATAGTATCAGAACTCATGGACCTTCAGTTTCAAAAATTCTTAGGCTTCCCGTTAATAAAATAATTCATTTTAGAAAAACCACAATCTTAAAACGAATTAGTCTTAGTTCAAAAGCATATTTAAATTTAAGAAAAAAAGATTTTCCCTATATTTATTAAATCACATATATCACACTTATCATAATTATACTTTTAACAAAGGAAATCCTCGACCTTTTAGAAGGCTGCAACATCGGTTGTGAGCCTGCAAGATGCAGCAAACTTTTATCAGTCTCGGATTATTATTCTCACTATGGGCCTTCTTTAGAAGGCTGCAACATCGGTTTTGAGCCGACAAGATGCAACAAACTTTTATCAGCCCACAGTTTATAATTATTACTAATCATCATTTTTTATATTTTATATTACCACGAGATATAGAGAAAACTTCTTTTTAGAGAATTTAAGTATAAATTTGAACTAAGACTAAATAAATTAATGTTGTCGACTACATTAATAAAGCTTCAATATCAAAAATTGTTGATTTAAGTTTAATTTTTGAAAATAGCATGTATTATTAGTCCGGTTAGGAGCTTATGGGAGAAAAAGCCACAAACTACACTTATGAGCTCTTAAGATTTCCAACTAATTATTATTTAGCATCTAACTCATAATTAACTCTATCATTTTTCGTTCTTCGCGAATTAATTTTTGAAAATTTTTAAATTTTTTCATTTTTTTGGTATTTTGGTGGTAAAAACGGGATTACGTGAAAACAACGGCTGCAGGCACAATCAAATCGATAGACCCCCCTCATACTAGAATTGAACATTGTCCTCAATGTTTTAAAGGGTCTCTATGTAAATCTAAAGCCGTTTATTAAGTGTGCTGAAAGATAAACGTTAGTCGATAAGATTTGGATATTGGATTCCCATAATAAAGCTGAGGATGTGAAGCTCGAGTGAACGAAGGACAAAACCATGAGCACGAGAGGCTTCAAAATCCGGGTAATCCTGGACATACAACAAAACACAAAACACGAGAAAGGAAGAGGCGAGCCTCCTCACAACACACAACTACTATATAAATATATTAGGATAAGCATGGGTTGCCACCCACAAAGCGCCTTGTTTTTGTTAACCGAGTCACAAGCTCGACTTGACCCCAAATTCATTGGTCCATGGGGAAAGTTTGGAGATCCGGGACAACCATCGGTGGTATGTCACCTCCAAAGTAGTGCTTAAGTCGATGACCATTCACCTTGAAGTTTGGCCCGTCGGTTTGAGATAACTCGACGGTGCCATATGGAAATACTTAGGTAACGGTGAATGGTTCAGTCCAACGGGTCTTAAGCTTACCCGAGAAAATCTTTAATCTAGAATTAAAGAAGAGGACTCGATCACCAACGTTGAAAACGCGGTTCTTGATCTTTGAGTCATGGATCCTCTTTGTCTTCTCTTTGTAGATCAAAGAGATCTCATAGGCTTGATCACAAAGTTCATTCAATTCATTCATTTGAACTTTTTGGTGATCACCCGCGGTCAAAAGGTCATAATTGCAATGTTTCAAGGCCCAGTAGACCTTGTGCTCGAGCTCGATGGGTAGATGACAAGCCTTTCCATACATCAACTTGTAAGGAGTGCACCCGATGGGTGTCTTAAATGCGGTATGAAAGGCCCACAAGGCGTCATCCAGCTTATCAGACCACGAAGCACGGTTTTCACCTACGGTCCTCTCAAGAATGCGTTTCAAACCACGATTTGAAACCTTAACTTGCCCACTTGTTTGTGGTTGATACGCGGTTGAAAGATGGTGAGTAACTCCGTATTTAAGCATGACCTTTGCAAATTGGTCATTGCAAAAATGGGTACCGCAATCACTAATGATAGCTCGATGGGTCCCAAATCGGGCGAAGAGAGATTTTAAGAATTTGCAAACAACTCGGGCATCATTGGTGGGGAGCGCTTTCGCTTCAACCCATTTCGACAAATAATCGACGGCCACGAGTATATATTTGTTCCCTCGTGAAGACGGGAATGGTCCCATAAAATCGATGCCCCAAACGTCAAAGATTTCACAAACTTGGATGGCATTTTATGACATTTCATCCCTTTGTGAGATTTTTCCTTGACGTTGACAAGCGTCACATTGGGTGACCAAGTCATGGGCATCTCGGTAAATAGTCGGCCTATAAAATCCAGCATCAAAGACTTTCTTAGCGGTGTAGTTGGCACCATGATGTCCCCCGGTGGGTCTATTATGGCAAGCCATGAGGATATCATGGGCTTCTTGGCCAAAAACACACCGCCAGATCACTTGATCCGCACAAATCTTGAACAAATAGGGGTCGTCCCAAAAGTAGTGCTTAACATCCTTGAAAAACTTATTCATTTGTTGGGACGACATCCCTTTAATCACAAAATTCCCCGCATGGTAATTTGCAAAATCGGCAAACCATGGGGTACTATCATCACCACGAAAAGTCACCATACCAAGTGTCTCGAGAGGAAATGTTTCCGTAATTTCCTTTTTCTCGAGCTCACTTTGGTAGGGGTTCTCTAACCTAGACAAGTGGTCGGCCGCTAGATTCTCCGCTCCTTTTTTATCACGGATAATGACATCAAATTCTTGGAGTAGGAGAATCCAACGAAGCAATCTCGGTTTAGCATCTTGTTTAGCGAGAAGATACTTAAGAGCCGAGTGGTCCGTATACACTATTGTTTTCGACAAGACAAGATATGGCCGGAATTTCTCGAAAGCATACACTACGGCTAAAAGCTCTTTTTCCGTAGTAGTATAATGAGCTTGAGCGTCGGTCATAGTCTTGCTTGCATAGTGTATCGGTTGAAAATGTTTGGTCTTACGTTGCCCCAAGACCGCACCTACCGCAAAGTCACTAGCATCACACATAATCTCAAACGGTAGGTCCCAATCGGGGGCAACTAAAATTGGTGCTTCGGTCAATTTCTTCTTAAGGGCATTAAATGCCTCTACACATTCCTTGGAAAAGACAAATGGGGTTTCTTTCTCTAGAAGGTGGGTCATTGGTCGGGAGATTTTTGAGAAGTCTTGAATAAACCTACGGTAAAATCCGGCATGTCCTAAAAAACTTCTAACTCCTTTGACGGTTGTGGGATGAGGTAATTTTGCTATTACATCAACTTTGGCTCTATCGACCTCAATCCCGGACTTAGAAATTTTATGGCCGAGGACGATGCCCTCTTTGACCATAAAATGGCACTTCTCCCAATTTAGAACAAGATTGGTGTCTTCGCACCTTTTGAGCATTTTGTCTAAATGGGAGAGGCATGAAGAGAAAGAATCCCCGAAGACCGAGAAATCATCCATGAAGACCTCCATTGTTTCCTCGATCATGTCGTGGAAAATGGCCATCATGCACCTTTGGAACGTGCCCGGAGCATTACATAAGCCAAAAGGCATGCGTCGGTAGGCAAAAGTTCCATAAGGGCAAGTGAAGGTGGTCTTCTCTTGGTCCTTCGGGTCAATTGGTATTTGAAAGTAACCCGAGAAACCATCTAGAAAACAATAGTATTCGTTTCTCGCGAGTCTCTCAAGCATTTGGTCCATAAACGGTAATGGAAAATGATCTTTACGGGTGGCATCATTTAACTTTCGGTAGTCAATGCATACACGCCATCCCGTAATTAATCGAGTAGGTATCAATTCATTGTCATCATTTTCAATCACGGTTATACCACCTTTCTTGGGCACACAATGGACGGGGCTAACCCACGGGCTATCGGAGATGGGATAAATCAATCCGGCTTCAAGAAGTTTGATAACTTCTTTCTTGATAACCTCGTGAATTTTTGGGTTAACCCGTCTTTGATGTTGCACCGTGGTTTATAACATTATCTCCAATTAAAAACTTTATGTTAAAAAACTAGGATCTAGTCCTTAATATCCGACATCTTTCCAAGCTATGGCACGCTTATGTGATCTAAGAACCTTAAGAAGAGCGCCCTTGTCCTCATCTTTTAAGTCTTTAGCGATTATGATAGGGTAATTTATCGTACCTCACCAAAAACGGTACTCAAAGATGAGGAGGTAATTTCTTTAAGCTCAAGCTCGGGGTTCATCACCTAGAAAGTTTCAACGTTTTTAAGTTTCCTCAAATTTTTTTGTTCTTTCGGAGAAGGGTGTAAGTTGGGTCAGAATTAAGCAATCTTTCAAGGGTGAGAAGGTCTTCTTTTGGATCGAAGTTGGCATCATCAATTCCCGGTGGAATTGATTCGCTAGTAAGACAAGCTTCGATTTCTTCCAAAATGAAGTCACTTCCCTCAAAAGGAGTGAGAGAAGTGGGAGAAGTAGAAAGGATTGGTTCCAAAGTTGGGGTGGGAATGCCACTCTTGGAAATGTTTGAAAATCCAAGTACTTCTTGAGCAAACTCCTCACAAGCTACATCGATAACATCGACTCGGTCAACCGATTCAATAGTATTGTAGGAGAATGTCTTAGTATTACCAACTTTGAATGTTATGGATTGGTCATCATGTCGAAGGGTCATTTGTTCACCGTGAACATCGATTAAAGCTCGTGCCGTTCTCAAGAAAGGTCTCCCGAGAATCAAAGGAACCCGAGGATCGGCAATATAATCAATGACAACGAATTCGGACAAAAAGATAAATGTTCCAACTTTCATGAAAACATCCTCGGCGATGCCGGTTGGAGTAGAAATCATTCGGAAGTTCAAGTATCATTCGGGTCTTGGTCAAATCCGGAAGATTTAACTTTTCACATACGGAAAGAGGCATTAGGTTGATGCTTGCACCGAGATCGGCCAAGGCTAAGATATTCATAGTCATCTCCGAAAAATCACCAACGGTATATAGAAACATCTACCGGGTCTCCCAAGTTTTTTCCGAGAAACTTTTTGATGTGATAACCTGCGAGCAATTCTCTTCCACTGGTTTTTGATTAAGTCAATTATCATTTACTTTGATATTGAGATGCTTTCTAAACATTGTGCAAACTTGGGCCATGTTGTAGAGATCATCCGCGATACTAAGCTCGAAATGGAGATTCCTATAACATTTTCACAAATTTCGAAGTTACAAGACCGTCTTTTTCACGAGCGTTCTATCTCTTGTTAATCCTTGGAAAGGATCAGGTAGGACGTTTTAGTCTTTGAGCAACAACGGGGACTCATCATTTTGGGTTTGGCACTCCGAAGTTGGATGTTTTATCTGTGCTTGGGTGCACCGTATCCTTTGTCACCTCGGGTTCGTGTTCCACCACCTTAGGAAGAAAAGAAGGCAGGAGGTGGAACTGAGAGCCCCATCATAAGAAACTCCACTTCGGGTGGTGATGGCTTTCATATCACCTCTCGGGTTAAAATAAAAAAAAAAAAAAATAAAAAAAAAAAAAAAAAAAAAAAAAAAAAAAAAATCAACGGTGTTGCTAGGAAGAGAAACTTTAAGCCCGAAGAGAGCGGAATTGGACAATTCATAGGAAATTTGGTAAGCATCTCCGTTTAAATTGGTCATTGGTTATTGCATGGTTTGGTTTGATCTGCATATTTTTTTGTAACCGCATCATTATCCTTGATGTACTTTTTGAAAGTCATCCTTTGGCACAAACCTTGTTTTTGAGGAGTCTGGGCATGGTAAGGCCGACCTATGGTAAGCCGGGGTTGATAAATAGGACCTTGGTTGTAATTATTCCCTCGGTTTTGATTGTAACGGTTTTGATTATTTCTTTGATTGTTTTGAACGGGAGGAAAACCGGGAGGTCGAATTTGATTTTCAACCATCGTAGGACGGTAACCGGTATTTCCTTAGTTGTAGTTAACCCCGGCGGCTTGTGAAACGTATTCTTGGATATTGTCACGATAAACGTGTGCCCATCGTGGCAGTAAAATTACGGTAAGATGAGCACGCACCGCAAAATTACAAACAACTTACCTCGACTAGGACTAAACTTTTACTGTAGCAGGAGCTTGGGATTGGTTTTTCCTTCTATCCGAGAAGCAAGCACCTCACCATATCTTTAAGTTCAGCAACATCCGGTGAAACACCAGGGGTAGAAGAGCTCGTACTCACTTTGGAAACAATCGCTTTGTCTCGTGAATAACAAACTTTGGATTTGCTCTCGATGATGGCTAAGCAATCTCGAGGCATTTTTTCCAAAAAATTACCACCCGCAGCGGAATTCAACGAATCTTGATCATTAGAGTTCAAAGCATTGTAGATAGTATCGAGTTGATGTAATTTCAAGAAACCATGATGTGGGCATGCATGAAGGAGATCCTTGAATCGGTCCCATGCCTCACTAAAAGATTCATCAAAAAGTTGTCGAAAACTGGTGATTTCATTTCGAAGGTTGGTTGTTTTGGAGGGAGGGAAAAATTGGTTGATAAATTTCAAAACAAGATCATCCCAAGTAAAAAATCGATCGAGGGGGTTCTTTTTCGAGCCAAATCCAGGCGGCCCCCTCGAGGGAAAATGGAAAAAGCATAAGCTTAATCGACGTATTTGGAACGTTTAGGAACTTCAACGTAGAAGTGATCTTGTTGAAATATCGAATGTGAGCATGAGGATCTTCTTTATCAAGTCCGAAAAATTGTTTATTTTGCACAAGAGTGAGCAAACCATGTTTAAGCTCAAAGTTGTTCACGGTGATGGCGGGAACAACGATTGCGTCCTCGTAACCCTCGGTGGGTGCTTGGAGCAATTCCGCCATAGTACGTTGATCGACCATCGTAACTACGGGAGGAGCTTGATTTTCAATAGGTTCTTCAAGATTAAATGGTTCAATATTCGGTGGGACTTGTTGTTGAGGACGGTTACGGGTTTGAGAACGAGTGCGCATGCACTAATTATGAATAAAACACAATATTTTTGGTAATCGGAAGTTAAAAGTCCACGGTAGCTCTTTAAATTACTCACAAGAGAGCGGAAGGAATTAGCACGCCGAAGCGATTTAAAAGTGTTCTTCCTTTTTGGGCGATGTTCCTTGGATCAAGCCCTCCTTATACCCCCCTTATAGTTTGTAACTCAAAGGTGAGCCGATTATAACGATTAACAACACGATTTGTTTTGTTGGTTTTTGAATTTTTTTGGTATTGCAAATACTTTAGGAAAAGTATTTATAATGATTTTTGTGTTTTTATATAATGAAAAAGAAAATCAAGAAAATAAAATATTTTTGTATTTTTGAATCATTATAATTCACAGAAATTTACAATAACTTCACGGAGAAGGTTCTTCAAACACTAGTCTTCAAACGTACACAATAATCGTATCACAACCTCCCCGGCAACGATGCCAAAAATTAATTCGGTTTAAAACAACACATTTTACTATATATATAAATATAAATATATATAATATAAGAATTATCTCAAATCAATAATAGAGAGATAAGAATTCCGTAAGGCTTGTTGAAAGGATAATCACTTTTGACCAAAGCAAAATCCTAAAAACCTTCCTGGGTCGTGTCCCGGCGAGGTGTGAATGGAAAATCGAGGTAACGCGTGTGGAATAATGCTTGAATAATCACAAATTTGATTAGGTTTTCTATTTCTACAAATAAAATACACAAACAAGTAAAGGCAAACTAAAAACGAAAGCAATTAAAGCCTAAACACGAAAAACGTTAATGGGATTCAAATCTCATTCTTTAAAAAAACAAATTCTACAAATTTAACCCTACGAAAGCAAAATTAATTTTTATAAGTCCTAAATGATAAAAGAAAATTAAAAAAAAAGAATTATATTTTTTTTACTATTATTTAATTTATTATGAATTAAAAACCATTTTTTACTTAAATTAAATATTAAAAATACTAACACTATTTATGAAAATTCTGAAAACTTACAAAAATACTGGATAGTGCTAAATCTAATGAAAAATAAAAAAGTAATCAAAACAGCAAATCCAAATCAATGAAACATCCGGAATTTTTGATATTTTTAAATGACTAATTTTACCATTTGATTTTCGGTCTAAGTTGACAATCAAAGAGACAATCGCTAGATCGCAATTTTCACGACTTGGACTCTAGCGCAATAGAGGTGAAACGATATTTCGAGGAACTTGCAGGAAAAACTAGCAAGGAATAATTAAAAATGATTAACTTTAATAATGTTTTATATACCTGATGCACCATTTATAACGTGAAAACAAGCAGAAAAGAGCTAAAACAGCCTCGCAAAGTTTTGAAGACTGCATACAACGCGAACCGACACAGAAATAATTAAATTTATTTCTAATTATCAATATTTATTTAATAAAAATATTAAATAAAATCATATAACAATTTATTCAAAAGCGTTGTTGTTAACCCGAATATTCGAGTCGAAATCCATTTTTATTTCGGACAAGGCGTAACCGGTTCACCAAATAAATGACGAACATTTTTATAAATGTTATAAAAATATTTATGAAATACGATCAAGTAAATACTCATTTTTATCAGAAAAATGATTTGGAAAACAATGACACAAGTTTCGTATTTTGAATCATCCGTTAAGTGGCTCAAACGAGTCCCGAACCATTATGTTACAAAATAATACCCAAAAATTTACACTTTGGGTCCCTGTGGGAATAATTTCAATTCTAACCCTCATCTATTGGAAACTTGTCACTTCTTTTAAAAGTTTTAATATAAATAAAACTTTTATATAATTTGTTCATTTTCATCTCTTTTGATAACAAAATAATACACACACAAACTAACACTCTCTCCCTCCCCAAAATATCCGGCCACCGCCGGCCACCACTGAGCCGTCGTCGCCGCCGCTCGCCGGTCACCGGAAAACTTTTTCGGTGACTTTTTCGGCGAACTCCAAAAATGTTCCCCTTCACCCGATCTATCCGATCCCCATAGTCACGTGCCTCCACACGCCATTTTGTCCCCTTCCCTCCGGCTGCTGTCCTACGACAGCCCCGCCGCGCTACCGCCATCATCACCACGACGCACCACTCACCCCGTCACCATCTCCATCAGCCGAACCACCCACTCATCATCCCCTCCACCGCTACTCAACCAAGCAAGGGTGCGTTGGGTTTGTGATAACACCCCAAGGGTGTTTGTTTTTGGTGACAGCCCGACCCAAAGGGGTGTTTGTTTTAGGTGACAGCCACCCAAAGGGGTGTTGTTTCGGTGATGAACCACCGCAGGTAGGGTGTGTTTGGTTTCGCGGTTTATCACCGCAAGGGGTGCATTGGTTTGTGGGCACCACAGCCGCAAAGGGTGCGGTTGGTTTGTGGTAAGAACAGCCCACAAAGGGGCGTTTGGTTCTTGTGGTTATCACCGAATAAGGGTGCATTTGGTTGTCGTCCACAGCCAAGGGTGTTTGTTTCGTTTGGTTGTGTCAAATCAGCAGCTCAGCTTGCGTTTGGGTGGTTCTGTTCCCCCCCCCCACTATGTTATTTGTTTGTTCCCCCCCCCCCCTTTGTCAACCCGCACCAAGGGTGCGGTGGCTTGAAAACCAAAACCCCAAAGGGAGCGTTTATTTCTGATCACCACAAGGGAGTGTTGTTTTACATGTCAACACCCACAAAGGTGAGTTATTTATCTGTCTCAGCCCCCAAATAGGGGTTGTTTGGTTTGGCCGCGAAAACAACCAAAAAGTGGTGTTTGTTTTTGCTTGTTAAATCAGCCCAAAAGGGGCGTTCGTTGGCTGCGTTTTGACAGCCGAAAGGGGGTTTGTTTCGGCTGTTAAAACAGCCGAATAGGGTGCGTTTGTTGGCTGTTTTGACAGCCAAGTATGGTACATTTGTTTTGCACCGTTTAAAAATCTTTCGTCTTAACTAAATTTTTTATTTAGATTCCGAAGGTACAATTTCTTGGTCATGTCATTGACAGCCGAGGCATACATGTAGACCCAGCTAAAATAGAGTCAAGTTAGACTGGGGCGAGTCCTAAGAAAATGCTTTTCAGTTGATTAAGCAGAAGTTGTGCAGTGCGCCAATTCTGGCTTTACCTGAAGGAAGCGAAGACTTTGTGGTCTATTGCGATGCATCACACAAAGGTTTAGGAGCCGTGTTAATGCAAAGGGAGAAGGTGATTGCTTATGCCTCCCGACAGTTAAAAGTGCATGAGAAAAACTATACCACTCATGACTTAGAACTTGGTTCTGTAGTTTTTGCTCTTAAGCTATGGAGACACTATCTATACGGAACCAGGTGCACTGTGTTTACCGACCACAAGAGCCTTCAACACATTCTCGATCAGAAGGATCTTAACATGAGGCAACGACGCTGGCTAGAGTTATTGAGTGATTACAATTGTGACATTCGTTATCATCCGGGCAAATCAAATGTGGTGGCAGATGCTTTGAGTCGTAAAGAACGGGAAGTACCGTTGAGGGTTCGAGCTTTAGTTATGACTATTAGCTTGGATCTTCCTAGACAAATACTGGCAGCTCAGATTGAAGCCTTGAAACCAGAGAATCTAAAGAAAGAGGATGTAGGTGGTATGATCAGAACTGACATACCTAAGGAAAGGTTGGAACCACGTGCCGATTGTAACACCCCCGAAATTTCAACAACGCAGCGGAATGGTAACATTGGGGTGCTACTTCAGGGCACAAAACACAAGTCACGGAAAACGACCTTAAAATGGACGTTTTAAATAAAGTCATATTCTATTTAATAAAAAATCAGAGTTGCAACAGGTTTCATTTATAATGTATTAGAAAACATTGTCAAAACGTTTGTCAAATAGTACTCAAGTTATTAAGCCTTCAAAAATATATATATCCGCGCGACTCGAATGCTCCCAATGCTCCACTAGCAAAATAGTAACCTGAAAATACATGCTAAAACGTCAACAATAATGTTGGTGAATTCATAGGTTTAAGTAAAAAGCAGTATTGAAATAATTTAAGAAATATTTCAGAAGAAAAGTAGCGTTACAACATTTAAAAGTGTTATTTCCGAAATCCATCCAAAATCCAAGTAGTGATTCATCAAATCAAGAAGTATTTAAAAGTGGACCACAAGATCGAAGTAATGGTGGACTAAGTACATATTCCGAAGTCCAAAACAAGTAATGTAGACAAGAGAAACACATTCATCAAGTCTAAGTATATATTATTGCACTAAGCTCATGACACCGAAGCCTTAACTAGATTTTCTTGATCACCCAAACTAGCTTTATCAAAGGAAACTACTCTTGCAGATCTACCAATCTTGTATAATATTATGAGCTTATGAGTTCTTAACCCTCCTTTCTTTTCTAACTCTTGACTCTAGTTTTTAAACTTGTAATCTCCTGAAGCTTGAGTAGTCTTTGTGTTCTCCAGGTCAAGCACTCTTTGTTGCAATTTGGTACAAAAATCCATCAATTCCTTAAGTTGCATACTAGGCTCCTCATTGACAGCCTCATCTACTACATTTGTAGGATCACTAGGCTGAGGTACCTCAGTGTCCTTTCTCTTTGACCTCCTAGATTTTTGTTTTCTTTGAGGTTGAGATGATGAAGATTGAGTAATAATGGGTGTGTGATAAGGATCAGTTAGCATTGCTGAACCTTCACCCATTTCTTTTTGAGCTTGAACCACCATGGTTGGAAATAAGGGTGTTTCCCTTCCAGAAAAGTCTTTTCCTTGCCTTTTCTGTTGCCAAAATCTTTTTTTGTGAGAGGGTGTAACATAAATCCTCTTGTGACTTGACATCCCCTCCAATTGATTCAAAAACACTTGTACAAATCTTGGATACATCAAGAATTTACCAGACACATTCTCTAAGTTCTTCACCATACTTTCAAAAAATTATTTTGAAAACTTAAACTTTTAGTTTGTGGCTAAACAGATAATTGCAGAAGCCATAGTGCTACTAAATTCATTCCATGCAGTAGTCTTAGCACTTAGGCATTGCAAAATGGTATGAATAAGGAATTTTCATTGAGGGGAAAAGAATGCCTTATAGAAAGTTAGTTTCTAAGAAAGTTTTTCATACCCATTCTTGTAAGTTCTTCAAAAATGGTAACATTAGGCAAGCAATCCGTACCTTCCTCATCATCCAATTGAAGGTCTCTTCTAACAAATGCTTCTGTAATAACTATCTTCTTCCTATCCACTAGGGCTTGTAATTGTTGTTCCTCATTGACCGTTTTCACCTTGACAGTAGCCCAAAATTTTTCAATACACGAAGTATATATAGTGGTATTAACGGATAAAGCATATCCTATAGAACTAGCATTCAAAAAATCAACAATTTGTTTAAACCCTTCACTTTCAGCGGGTTTAGATGATGAATGATGAAATTGAGTTAGGGTTTGTGATTAGAGAGTATATGATTGGATGAAATCGATTAAATGAGTGAATGAAA
>BQNB010056466.1:8140-38662 GCA_026074375.1 Tanacetum coccineum | reverse complement strand
TTTAGCTTTTAGCGAGTCTTAAGGAAACAAGTAGTTAGGGTTTCATGCGTATTTAAGAAACCTACGGTGATAGATGAAATCATCGATTAGAAAAACACTTTTATTATTAATAGAAAGGATCCATAGAGGATCATTGTTTTTAGTAATTCTTTAACTCTGTTGTTTATATTCCGCGTAAACAATAGTTTCATTTGTTAGAGTCTCTCTTAGAGTTGCTTGTGATTACATAAGTGCTTTACAACCTTAACAGGCTTGAAGATCTATCTAGGGCTGGACCTACACTCTTCAATTATTGGCTTTCAATGTATCACTGCACCTCATGCCTTATTGACCTAAGAAAACATGCTTAAAACGTCAACATAAAGTTGGTGAATTCATAGGTTTATGTAAATCAATAGTAGGACCGCAAGATTTCCAAGTGTATGATTAAGCAACAAATGCAAACATCATAAAAAGTAATTACGTTTTCTTAAGCTCATGACACTGAAGCTCGACATGTATGAATGCAATAAATTGCCAATAAATGCCCGTGAATGATGTTCTAACCCGCAACATCCCAATCCGACATGGTATATGTTTGTTGTCTGGCAACCGGACATGTGATGTGCTACTCACCAATCGGGATGTCAATCCCAATTAGATACTATTTATAACATTTACGCTCACCACTTAGTGATTGACAGGGGTTCATGATAAAGGCTCAGGGTTATCGCTACTTTGGTAACACCGTAATATTGTATAAAAATGTACACTTGCGTCCAAATTTAGTTAAAACAAAACATGTTCTACACCAAAGATTGTTAATTCTTTAAATAATTGTAAAACATGGGGCTATGAACTCACCTCAGTAAATAGTCCTCTAAAAATGATAATTATATCCGAGTATGAATCACCGTCAAATACCTAAGTAAATACGGCCAGTCTTAGTCTGCAAATTTAGGCTAAAGACTCAATGTATAAACTACAATATCTTGCTAGTTTATATATATTGTTATCACTTGTGTGGTGGTGCGCATGTTTTATGTATTTATATTCACTTGATGGCTCTTGGGAAGGTATACGATTTCACACATTCTTGTATACGTATAAAAGTTATTAATAAATATTCGTATTTATCAAATCGTAGGTTTACTTGTATAATATTCGAATATAATTCGTCCGATTTGCTAAGTGTTCATTAATTTCACTTTTGTTTATAAAATAACCCTTAGGTTTTCCATAGTTACCAAAACAGCCCCTAGGTTTAATAAATATATACTATTTACATTTTTAAACCTTCAAGTTTCAAAGTTTACACATTTAGTCCTCCAACTTTCCAACAATTATATTTTTAGTGCTTATATCCTCAAACAGTCTTTTAAGTTCCAGAGTTGTCAAAACAGCCCATAGAATTTTAGGAAACAGTTTTTTGACAGTTTGACCTCTTAAGTTTACATATTGTCTATTTTTGTCCTAAACTTGTTAAAAATCAATTTAAGCCCGTTTAAGTTCTTACAGGTGGTAATAGACTTCATTGGACTCCAATAAGCCATTATATGTTGTCAAATTTTACAATAAGCGCGGATGAGCTTATTTGAGCTTATTGGGCCTTAAAGTCCATTAAAAAGCCCGTTAACCGTTTTTAAAAGTTTAAGTCTTATCTAATTTGGGTCTATTAGCACAAACAAGTTTCATTAAGCCCAATTAAGTTCAATAAGCTGTTTATAGCTTATTTATAAGTCGTATAAGCCTTTATGGGCTTTGTGGGGTCCTTATATTTACACAATTTGAACTAGAAATCAAGTTGTAGGACCGGTTATATTTATGAGATAAGAGTTCAAGTTTACTTCCAATAAGTTCATTTAAGTCTATTGAGCTTATAATTAAGCCACACACCCCTTGGTGGGCTGTTGGGCCCTTAATGGGCCTCGCTATTTGATTGCTGAGCCCATTAAGCTCACCAAACTTTCAAGTTAGTTTCACAAGGACCTGGTCATACGTGTTAATCCTAGTTTTCTTCATACAAGGTTTGTATAAGGACTAGACACTACTCCACGTCTACCAGTATGTGATGTAAGTCCATATGTGGTTTTTTAGCCTCGTCAACTTATGTGGTGAGCTAGGGTTCAACCATAGTTTCCACAAAAGTCATCAAAACCCTAATCTCAATCCTTACAAGTCGTACATCCTATGGTCCTTAGCAAGCGAGTTTTCTTACAAGATTATGCATCGATGTGTACTAATATGCACACGTTCAATACTTTGTTAACCAAGTTTCATCTTTTAAATCCCTTTACCACCACAAGTTATATAACAAGTCATATATAACACATATATATACACATATATATATATACGTGACATGCATGGTGAGAAACCAAGCATTTTCATGTCCTAAAGTTTCAACCAAAAACCCTAGGCAACAAGGAAAACAAGTCAAAACTCACAAGATCCTTAATGGTTTCTTGGTTCGGGACATGCATGGTGAAACCATGCATGCTTTACGTCACTTAGGCGTGTTACACCCAAGCCAAACATGACTTAAGTCACAATGGCTCAACAAGGATACAAATATGGGTCGAGCTAGTCACACTACAACCTTGAAGTTAAGGTGTGAGTTAAACATGCATGCGTGCATTACCATGCCATGCTACGGCTCTTGGATTTGAACCAAAACAAACCAACCACGAACCCATGTTGTGAATGTCATTATAAACGAAAGGAACAAGGGCGAAACAATAGAGACTTACAAAGGTCCTAAGTTTTGCGAGGAAGATGAGATGATGTCGTAGTGTAGAAGAAACGAGACCCTACTATGATTGTGGCTTGATGCTTGCTACACATACGTGAACTCTCGCTAGTACCTTATATATATATACACGTGACTCATAGACTAGTTAACAAGGAAAATAAGTATGATACAAAGGGTATGGGTTCGAACGTGACTTACAACAAGGTCCTAGTGCTTTGTTTTTGAGTGTGCATGAGGAATGAGACGACCCACTTATGTATATCACGACCAATTATCAAACCAAGTTTCCAAGCTTTGCGTACACCCAACCCTAGCTCGTATATTCCCTTATGCACTCGTTATGTGACCCTTTGTCATGTTTGTTGGTTCGAATGAATTAAATATGAGGTGTTTGGTTGCAGTTTAAGACCCGAACAAAGGAAACAATATATGTTTAGTTATTTGAGAGAGTTTAAGGTGTGTGTGAGTTTTCAAGAGTGTCAAGTGGTAAATATGTGTAGTATTTATAGACAAAATAACTAGTTAGCTTTCCTAGTCCTATAAACAAACCAAACCGGCCTAGGGTAGTAGTTTTTGTAAGTTTCTAGTTAACTACACATAGTTTTGTTAAACCACTAAGTACAAGTCTTAATTAGAGGATTTTGGTACAAGATTTGCCAAGATATTGGAAATCCTATGATTTGTGTGTGTGTGTTGTGTTTAACCACGGCATAGGCAAGCAAAAGAGACCAAATAGGTTATTAACGATTGTGTAATAGATTAGTGGGAGACATTTAGGGCTAACATTAATTAATGGAAGTTTGTACATGTACTTAGCAATATCTTGGATGATTTCTAGTTGTTTTTGGTTCCCATATTCGGCTATAGTGGGTTTTACACAAGAATTGATTTAATTTTTATGTTCAAGGTTTCAAAGTGGTTATTGGTTTGAGTCTAGGTAAGTCTAGGTATTTCCGGGGTGTGTCCAAATGTCTTTTATTGCGAAAAGTAAACCTTTTACGTGACCAATAAAAATAAAATATGCAAAGTTAATAATTATCTTCTTAATAATTATATATTACTTGGTTGATGTAAACCTTAATTTATTTGATGACCGTTTACATTAAATGATTATTTCTATTCTACGTGATTTATCTTAAAAGTTAATTTAAAAGTAAACGCGTATCGGAACAAAACAAATACTGACGAATAATAGGAGTCGTAAAATGACCTAGAATTGAGAAATGTTACAGTCTCCACCCGTTAAAAGAGCTTTGTCCTCAAAGCTTAAGACCTTGTAGTGGATGACGTAGCCCGGTTTGTGAAGAGTTGTGGGTATTTCTGTTTGAACGAGTCTTCACGTTCCCAGGTGAACTCAGGACCTCTCCTAGAGTTCTAGCGAACCTTAATCAATGGTATCCGGCTTCGCTTCAATCGTTTGATCTCCCGTTCCATGATTTCAGCGGGCTCTTCCACAAACTGGAGCTTATCGTCAACGTGAATTCCTTCTAACGGCATGACTAAAGGTTCGTCAGCGTAACATTTCTTCAGATTAGACACATGGAAGGTATGATGAACTCTGCTCAGTTCGTGAGGAAGTTCCAGCTTGTAGGCAACTTTCCCAACTTTGGCTAACACCTTGAAAGGTCCGACATATCTCGGATTCAGCTTGCCCCGCTTACCGAATCGTACAACCCCTTTCCAAGGTGAGACCTTGAGTATAACCCTATCCCCAACTTCGAACTCTATCGGCTTTCGCTTTCGATCAGCGTAGCTCTTTTGTCAATCCTGAGCAGCTTGTATCCCTTGCTTGATCAGGACGATCTTTTCCGTTGTTTCTTGAATTAATTCCGGACCAGTCAGTTGAGCTTCTCCAACTTCGGGCCAGCACACCGGTGATCGACATTTTCGACCCTACAGTGCCTCATAAGGTGCGGCCTTTATGCTAGCATGATAACTGTTGTTATATGAAAACTCGGCTAGTGGCAAATGCTTAACCCATCCCTTGCCAAAATCGATCACGTAAGCACGTAGCATGTCCTCGAGGGTTTGGATAGTTCTCTTGCTCTGGCAGTCAGTTTCTAGACGATATGCAGTGCTCATATTTATGTCTGTACCTAAAGCTTTCTGAAATGATTTCTAGAAATTGGATGTGAATCTCCCGTCACGATCACATATAATCGAAGCAGGTATCCCATGTCTTGTTACTATCCTGTTCAAGTATAACCTTGCCAATTTGTCTAATGGATCATTCTCCCTTATTGGCAAGAAGTGGGCAGATTTTGTAAGTCGATCTACAATCACCCAGATGGTGTCAAAACCTTGTGACGACTTAGGAAGCTTGGTGATAAAATCCATCGTGATATTATCCCATTTCCACTTGGGTATTGCTGGTTGTACTAGCAGTCCTGATGGCCTTTGGTGTTCGGCCTTAACCCTTGCGCACGTCAAGCACTTGCTAACATAAGCGGCGATATCAGCCTTCATGTTTGGCCACCAATATAGTTTCTTCACATCTTGGTACATCTTTTCAGAACCTAGATGGATAGAGTATTTCGACTTGTGAGATTCGTGCATAATCACGAATCTTAAATCTCCATAGCAAGGTAACCAACTCCTGCTGTGTAAACATAAAGTCCCGTCGGTACGTGGTTCCAACCTTTCCCTGGGTATATTCTTTCTGATCATACTGCCTACATCTTCATTCACAAGATTCTCTGGTTTTTGGGCTTCGATCTGAGCTTCTAAAATTTGTTTTGGAAGATTCAAGCCAATAGTCATAACCAAGGCTCGAACCCGCAATGGCTCAATCTGTTCCTTACGGCTCAATGCATCAGCCACTACGTTTGCCTTCCCTGGATGATAACGAATGTCACAATCGTAGTCGCTTAGCAATTCAAGCCAACGGCGTTGCCTCATGTTAAGCTCCTTTTGATCGAGAATGTGTTGTAAGCTTTTATGGTCGGTGAACACGGTGCATCTGGTTCCATATAGATAGTGTCTCCATATCTTTAGAGCAAATATCACCGATCCAAGTTCTAAATCATGAGTGGTGTAGTTCTTCTCATGAACTTTTAACTATCAAGAAGTATAGGCAATCACCTTCTCTCTCTGCATCAACACGGCGCCTAAGCCCTTGTGTGAAGCATCACAATAGACCAAAAAGTCTTCGCTTCCTTCAGGTAAAGCCAGAATTGGCGCACTGCATAACATCTGCTTTATCAACTGAAATGCGTTCTCTTCTTTTTCACCCCAGTCAAACTTGATTCCCTTCTGAGTAAGTTTCGTCATTGATTTAGCAATCTTCGAAAATCCTTCGATGAACCTTTGATAGTAACCAGCAAGACCTAAAAATTGGCGAATCTCCGTTGGTGTCTTAGGAGATGCCCAATCTTTGATAGATTCTATCTTGGCCGGATCCACATGTATGCCTCTGCTATCAATGACATGTGCGAGAAATTGTACCTTCAGAATCCAAAATTCACATTTTGAAAACTTGGCATACAACTTCTCTTTCTTAAGCAATTCCAAAATGGCCTTGAGATGTTCTTCATGCTCTTTCTCGTCCTTTGAATAAATAAGTATGTCATCGATGAAGACAATTACGAACTTATCCAAGTAAGGCTTGCATAGTCGGTTCATGAGGTCCATAAATACCGCAGGTGCGTTTGTCAGTCCAAATGGCATAACCTGGAACTCGTAGTGACCATACCGAGTTTGGAATGCCGTCTTTGGAATGTCTTATTCTCGTACCCTAAGCTGGTGATATCCTGATCTCAGATCTATCTTCGAATAAATACTGGATCCTTAGAGTTGATCAAATAAATCGTCGATCCTCGAGAGTGGATAACGATTCTTCACTGTCAGTTTATTTAACTCACGGTAGTCGATGCACATCCTGAATGACCCATCCTTCTTTTTGACAAACAGGATCGGGGATCCCCAAGGTAAGGAACTGGGTCTTATAAATCCTTTGTCGGAAAGCTCTTGTAGTTGCTCTGATAATTCCTTCATTTCGGATGGAGCCAATCGATACGGTGCTCGAGCTACGGGTGCGGCTCCTAGAATCAGATCGATCTGAAATTCCACTGGTCGAGCCGGAGGAAGACCTGGCAAGTCCTCAGGAAACACTTTAGGAAAGTCTCGGACGATTGGTACGTCCTTAATTTGGTTTCCTTCCGACTTGTCCTCCTTTTTCTTGGCGGATATCTCTTCCAAAAAGACCTGGCATCCTTTTGCCATGTACTCTTGAGCTTTTGAATATGAGATAAGTGCCAGCCGAGATTCTCTCTCGTTGCTACATTCGTTACCACAAAAAGTCAAAGTTTCATTCCTACAGGGAACTTGAACAAGTTTTTCATCGCACACGATCACGGCGTAACATCTTCTCAACCAGTCCATACCGATAATGACGTCGAAACTACCCAGTTCTACGGGCATTAGATATATGTGGAACGGGTGGTCTAAGAAATTTAAAGTGCAACCTCGTATAATAGTGTCTATCCCGACTATTTTCCCATCAGCTAATTCGACATCATAACTATTATCTAATAGAGTTGGGACGATGTCAATCAGGGAACTAAATGCAGTAGATATAAAACTTCTATCGGCACCAGTGTTGAATAAGATAGATGCATAGTGGTTGCTTAAGAGGAACGTACCCGTAACAACATTGGAATCTGGGTTTCCCGATGCATTCCCACTCTTCTCTGCATTCCCAACTGCATAAATCCAGCCTTGTGCATTCCCATTCCCTCCATCCTTATTCTTCAACTTAGGACAATCTCTCTTGAAATGTCTTAGTGCTCCACACTCAAGACAACCATTCCCTTTGGGAGCTGCCCCATTACCCTTCTAAGTATTAGCAACATTTGTGTTACCAGTACTCCTGTAATCGCGAGCAAAGTGCCCTACTTTGTTGCACTTGTGGCACTTCTGGGTGCACGGGCCATTGTGGTGAAAGTGGCACTTGGACAAGGATCCCCCATACGGCTTCTTTTCACCTGTCGCCATATTATAGACCTTGGCAACATTCTGCCTCTTAAAGGGTTGTTGGTGACCATGGTTGTTTCTGGATGAATCATTAGCCTTCCTTTTGTTGTCATACTGCCTTTCTGCATAGGTACGGAGTTTCTGATCCATCAAGTCGTTGGCCAACTCGATAGTCTCATCCAACATCTTGGGTCTGGCAGATTTGACGTTCCCATAAATGTTGTTAGGAAGTCCACTGATGTACTTGTCAACCTTCTCGGTTTCGTTGGCAACAAACTTGGTACATATCAGGGTTAGCTCTTGGAAACGCTCAGTATATGCTGGAACATCGTTCCTCTTGACCTTTAGGTTCCACAGCTCGATTTCTAATTTCTTGATTTCACCCTGTGGACAATACTTGCCCGTCATCTTTTTCTTGAGTACTTCCCAAGTCATTGCATATGCATCAGGACCTAAGGTTCTTATCTGACCATTCCACTAAGTCAAAGCAGCACCTAACAGAGTGCAGGTGGCAAACTTCACTTGATTCTCAATAGCACAACCACTGATATTGAAAACTGAATCCATCTTCTCAATCCACCAAGTCAAACCAACCACGCCTTCAGTCCCCTTGAAGTTCAAAGGTTGACACTTCATGAAGTCAGCGTAAAAACAAGGGCACGCAGTTTGTACGTTCCTTCGGTTATCCTCGTGCGCACTGTGGCTTCCATCTCTATTGGTGGAGTTTCACAAAAGAGCTTGGTCAATCATTGCTTGGATGGATTCTGGAGTCATGTTGTTTGGGTTGGTGTTGTTAACAGGAGTATTCAGTCCTCTTCTGGTCGTAGATGCCATGATTTGTCTAGATCACAAAAGACAAAACATGAGGTTATATGACAGAATATAATAATGTATAGATGAGATATCAATACAAGAGAGGTATATAGTATGACATAACACTTCCATTTCATTCATAACTTTGAAAATTTTACATGAAATAGTTATCAAATTTCACAAAATACAATACAAAAGATCTAAGGCTATACTGCGAGGAAAACCCCTAATACTTAACATGCCTGTACAATGACCTGGCAAGATAAAATAACATAAATCACTAGATGTGACTGTCAGCATCTCTACAAGCATCCTGGTGATCTAGAATCCTAGCATCTGGTCCTGGCTGTCTAGCTCTCCTATGCTGCTCTCGCAGTGCTAACAACTCGGCCTGCATGTCACTCATCTCTCGCCTTATGTCTCTAATGACTCAGAGAGTCTCTACCATCTGTGCCTGACGCCTACGGTCAATCTCTCGAAGCACTGCTAACTCAGCCTGTTGCATCTGAAATCGAGTCTCATGTACCTGATGTTGTGTCTGAATGAGACTACCCTGTAGTTATAGTTGTGTCTGGTGTGCCTAGAGATGGGTCTCGTGTGCATACACATGATCACGATGGGTCTGAAGCTCCTGATGAGTCGCCTGACTTAATCCTATCGAGTGAGCCCAAGCCTCTCAGGAAGCATAGGCCTCATCCTCCACCATCTATACTGTCTCCTAGAGAGTCATCTTATCCCCCATAAGTAAATCGACCCGCGGCGAGTCCATATTGACTCGTTGTGATATGCGAGACCTATTATCCTGAGCATCCTCTAGTAAAGCATACAAGTCCTGTGTATCATGCTCATGGAGCTCAGCAAGCTCTGTGACCCTAGTATTGACCTCTCCCATGATCATAGGTGCTATCTCTTTTTTGACTTTGGTCTTTAATGGTTTCACATAAAAGCGATTACCGCAACCCGGTAATTTTTTTTCCGGAACATATTTTAAAGGTGGGGGGGGGGGAATTATATTTTTTCCTAGGTTGATTTATCAAAAACGAGCAGCTAAATCACGTTTTCATTATTCGGACTCTAAAGCAATTTGATGTAAAAGAGACATTCCTGACAACTTGTTTAGTTGAAACCGAAACCCCGAAAACAGTCAGAAGGGTACTGAAGTGCCCCCGCAAGACTTTAAGAAACACAAAAATAATTAAATTATATTTAATTATCATGTTTTATTAAATAAAAAATATTTAATAAAATACTTAGCATTTTAATTAAAAGCGTTTTTTTGAAAACGCGAATATTCGAGTTGAAATCCATTTTTTTCCTTTTCTATTTCAGACAAGCGTAACCGCTTTCTACAAAATAAAAAACAGATATTTTTTAAAATGTTATAAAAATATTTATGAAATGTTATCAAGTGAATACTCATTTTCGTTGGAAAAATGATTTGGAAAACAATGGCGCAACTCTCGTCTTTCGAATCATTCGTTAATTGTCTCAAACGTGTCCCGAACCAATATTCTATAAAAGTTTCCAAAAAGTTACACTTTTGGCCCTTGTGAAAATATTACGAAACTAACCCCCATCTATTTATAACTTGTCACAATTATTTATAACTTTTAAAACATTTATATAAATATATAAATTTTATATACTTTGTGTCATTTTTGATATAACAAATAACACACACACAACATATGCTCTCCACCTCTCTCCCTCAATTTTCGGCGAGCTTCCGCCGCTGCCGCCGTATTCCGGCCACCGGCCACCGGCCACCGCCGCCGCCACCGAAAACTTTCGACGAGTTTTCTGACCGAAAACCAAATTGTATCCATCAAACCCGATCTATCCGATTCACGATGCCACTCGCCTCCACGCGCCCACTCCACGTCACCACCACCGCACCAGCCGCCACTACGAAAAGGGTGCGGTTGGTTATGATAACCGCCAAGGGTGCGTCTGGTTTAAATATTAAACGACCCAAAGGTGCGTTTGGCTTCGTTTCAGCCCAATAGGGTGCGTTGGATTGCGGGTCAGACCCGCAAGGGTGCGTGTGGTTCGTCTTAGCACCCAAGGGGTGCGTTTGGTTGTAGTAATTAGCCGAGGGTGCGTTTGGTTTGCACCGGACAAGGGTACGTTGGGTTTAGCACCAGCCGAGGGTGCGGCTGGTGTTGTTAAAACACCTCGAGGGTGTGTTTGTTGCTGCGTTGTATCAGCCTCAGGGGCGTTTGGTTTTCTTGAAACACAACTTAAGGTGCGTTTGGTTTAACAGAAACACACAAGAGGTGCATTTGGTTGACAGTTTCACAACAAAGGGGGGTGTTTGATTGTTCTAAACCGCACACGGGTGCGTTTGGCTGTTAAACATCCACTTAGGTGCGTAACTTGTTGTTATTAAACCACATAAGGGGTGGTTTGTTAGGCATTAACAAACAGGGGTTTGGTTTGCTGGAAACACCGGGATCGTTTGGATTTATACACTTGACGTAATAAAATATAAGCACGAGACTTGTAAATTATAAATCGGAAATTAAATGTGTTAATGGTTAAATAAATATGATATTTATTAATTTGTTTGGTTTATAAATATATATTTAAAACACTAGATATTTGCGTACGCGCAGTTTTGTATGAAAATTGAAAAGAAAACATTAGGTTTTATAAATATGGGAAACGATATATAAACGGAAATGTCATGGCGAAATTTATATAAATTTTTATATTTAGTAATGTTGTACTGAAGCTTCTATTAATTTAGAAACCGATAAAAGGGACTAAGTTATATTTTAAAGATAAAATAATTTGTATTATACAAAACCGATAAACACGAAAACTATTTTTTTTACAATGAGAAAACTATTTTAGCACAGGTAGCTGAGAAACGACCACGTCGAGGACACAAAAAATGAAACTTATAAAAATTATTTATATTTTAAATTTGACCCTAGAGAAAACCACATAATTGTTGTAAAAGCTTTACAAACATCGTTTGTTTAAACTATAACTTTAAGACGTGTGTCTACTTTTATGCAAGGACTTTTTATTAATTAAATTGGTGTCAAAATATCTTGTTTCAATTATTTTCTCACATTTCTTATATAATACCTGTAAAGTATTATATACTCTCACATATGATATCTTTGGATGTTTATCTTTGTTATATTAATTCACCGGTAAGAAGTTATATAAGGATTTATTTTCATATGTAGATATATACGCAAACGGGATATAATCATACCTTTTTGCGTTCACTTTTTCAAATTTATTATTTAAACCAACCACCAAGCTATTTACAATTTGTAAATCTAAATCTTTAAACACGTGTCCGAGTTGACTATCCATTCATCGGGAATCCAAAGTACATTATCCTAGGCTAGTGGGACTTAGCCGTTAAGATTAGTTTGCAACTCTTGATGCGAGCGTTCGTCTTACCATTTGTGTTGTGCATATAGTAGAGTTGCCTAACTGTCAATCGATCTCCACTCATCGAGGTGAGTTTCATAACCTCTCTTTTCAATCTTTGAATGTTTAAAAACCCGCAAGGGGGATACAAAGCCTTGTCTACAACTCTTATACTTACTCGGTTTCTTTATAACAACGAGATTGAATTTTTAACTGGATATTGGAAGTTTATAAAGCCCCACGTTATTACTTGTTTACAGATATTTTTGGGGTGATAACAAGCTTGTTTACAATAGCATTTACTGACTTGAATTACAAATTGGTTATCACATACTCCATTTACATAGCTCGCTATGGATATATTACTTGACTTCATTTTTTAAGTCACAAATATATGTACTATTACCGTTTGAATGATACGGAATTTAGCTTAAGGGATCGAACTAATAATAATACATACTGCCTCGGGTGTTGCTTGAGGGGACATACCAAGTAACGGGAGTACATATTCTTTAACTAAAGCCCAGGTGTTCCTTGGGGGGACACAGGTGATGGTTATATATATCAAGTCAACGTCATAGCTTTATAACTGTAAAATCACATTGGAGGGTGAGCGCGAATGTTGATGAAATAGATCATTCGGGTGTGGATCCCCGTTCACGTTGTGATTACTATCACTGGGCAAACGAACGTTATGAATATGTTGTCTACGTGAATGTTATAAAATAGATCTATTCGGGATTGACAATCCCCGTTCGGGTGATTAGCTATCACCGGTAACGAACGTTATAACATGTTGGAACACGATTGGTTGAGTCTTCAGGGCCAACAACACATACATATGAACTCTTACTGTTATATCTAGTGCAATCGGTTTCATGGCTATAGAGTAATCGTAAACCTTGTTTTTAAACTCACAATGGATAATTACTGTGCTTGATTAAAGTGGCAAATACAAACTGAAACATTTTGTGATAAATAAATAACTCAATATCATACATGCTTTGAACAATTGCGATCAATATCATAACGTACCTTTTGCGACTATTGGGGATTTTAAATAGTCATGCTAATTTACATACTATTGATTTTCTAAAAATCATACATACATTTTTGAGAGACATTAAGATTTTAAATGGTCATAAACTCAAACATACCCCCATTTTGTTTTTTATAAAACGAGAAAAACCCCCCCCCCCCCCCCCTTCTGGTTTTTTGTTTTTCAACTTTATACTTAAACACATCTATCACACTCACAACGAACTTTATGTTTACCGACTTTTAAGCATGTTTTCTCAGGTGAATTAGAGCTTGATTATTTTGATGTGCATTGGAGGTCTAAATTGACCAATAATCTCATTCATGAATTAACGAATTATGATACAAGTATGATCAAATCTCGTTGGGATTGTTTTCAAGCTTTTCATTGTGAAATGGCAATGTATGGGACAAACATTATATCGATTTCAAGTAATCAACGAGATTGACGTTTTCAAACGACACATTTAGAGTCGTTCTTCCTTGTATCACAGCGCTATTCGACTCGCTGTGATATACGAGACCTACTATCATGAGCATACTCTAGTAAAGCATACAAGTCCTGTGTATCATGCTCATGGAGCTCAGCAAGCTCTGTGACCCTAGTATTGACCTCTCCCATGATCATAGGTGCTATCTCAGGAACTGCCTCTGCCGGATCTACCCAAGTATCCCTAATGTCGTACCCAACATCTCTAATCCCCTGTCGCCTCTCTTCAGCATCTACTGTGCTGACAAATCCATAATCTATCCCCCGACCTCTGGTAGGTCTAGCAGTAGAACTCTTCCTGACCTCATTTCTCGAGCCTAAAGTGGACAAATACAACCTCTTATGAGGTAGCTGCTCGAACTCGGGAATATCATCCCTACGGTCAATAGGTGGTGGTATGTATAGAGATGGTGGTAGTGGTGGTAGTGGAGGTGATGGTAATGTGGCAGTAACTGCATCAATAAAGGCCTGAGTTGATGTTATCCTGAGTGTCTAGATTTAGGTTGGACACCCAGATGATGGTAGTAAGGGTGATGGCACAGGTGGTAGTGATGAATGTGCAGGTGGGGCCATGCTCCTAACAAGGCGCTCCCCTGCTGAGGGTGGTGATAGTGAGATAGGTGGTGATGGTGATGGAGGAGTTATGGCCAGAAGTCTCTCAACCTCTGCCTCTGGTGGAAGGGATATGGAAGTCTGAGGTCAGACGGTAATCCTAGCCCTAATAGTAATGTCAGTGGAGGGTGGTGGTATAACAGGCTCTGTTCCCTCAGGTGGGAAAACAGGCTCATCAACAGGTACAATAATGGCAGAGTCGACCGGAGCTAAGTGCTCCTCTTCCTCCTCCTTCTCGTCCTCATCACCCTCATCCTCATCATCAGTGTCATCCCTAGATGAATTGCCGTCATCATCATCTCCATCATCTCCCCCGTCCATAGGATAGTCGACCGGACCATCCTCTGTCTCCTCGGGATCCGACTCAGTAACATATCCGGGTGACTCAACAGTAGGTGAATCAACAGGAGGTAATGGCTGCTCCTCAGCTGGAAACTCATGCTTATCCTCCAAAGGTATATACTCAGGGTATATAGGCTCTGGTACGTAGTCAGGATCATGTGCCTGTACGAACATAGGCTCACGCTCATCCTCGTCCTGAGGAACTGGCGGTGTCTGTGGATCCTCTGGGCCTGGTATGTAATCCGGTGATGGTAGGGCTACTGGCTGCATTGGGAGTTCGTCGTATCCTAATACGATGACCCGCGGGATGCCTCCCCTAGACATCTCCTCATCATCGGCTCCCCAGAAGGCTCTGCCGGGCTAAGAGTCGGTGTAAACGGAAGTGTAGGTAACTGCAGATGTCGCAGAAGACATGATTACTGCAAAAAGCAAAAATAACCTATATAAGTATTACTTATAGGAAAGATCGGTATGATATGTCTATAAGCTTTAATTATAAGAGTGGTCTCTATGTTCTATCTATAAGAGTCTTATAGTAATATACTTAGTATATTTTATATACGCATATATCAATCATGTAAGCACTTAGTACCCTATTAATGTTAAAATAGTGTGTATCATGTAAGCATATATGTGCTAGATGTAAACAAGTAATGCGTGTATGTCCCTCGCAAATCCCATTTGTGAAAACAGTGTTTGAAAATGGTTATAGTTCAGACAAAACTTTTGACCTGGTTCTCTATAACCTTGGCTCTGGTACCAATCTGTAACACCCCCAAATCTTCAGCGGAATGTTGAATATCCGAGGGCGTTTCTTCATAGATCAATAGCACAAGATATGAGAACGACCACTAACGTGTCGTTTAAAAAGATACATTGGATTAACAAAATACTTGTTCATTACATAAGCTCATGGCTTCAAATTGTTCGACAATATAAGTAAAGATTTCAGTTTATAGCAAATGTTCTCAAAATGTAATACGCCCAAATCTTTGGTACTGACTCTTTCCAAAGAGTGACCCCAATGTATTTAAGCACCCCGTGCCTTATTGACCTGAGAAAACATGCTTAAAATATCAACATAAAGTTGGTGAATTCATAGGTTTATGTAAATCAATAGTAGGACCGCAAGATTTCCAAGTGTATGATTAAGCAACAAATGCAAACATCATAAAAAGTAATTACGTTTTATTAAGCTCATGACACTGAAGCTCGACATGTATGAATGCAATTTATTGCCAATGAATGCCCGTGAATGATGTTCTAACCCGCAACATCCCAAATCCGACATGGTATACGTTCGTTCCCGGTGATAGCTAATCACCCGAACGGGGATTGTCAATCCCAAATAGATCTATCTATAACATTCGCGCTCACAATTCAGTAATTGACAGTTCATGATAAAGGGCTCAGTGGGTTATCGCTACTTAGGCAAACACGTAATCATTGTATAAAATGTACACTTGCGTCCAATTTGTAAAACAAGCATGTTCTCACCCCAAAGATGTAAATCATTTAAGAAATTGTAAAACATGGGGCTATGAACTCACCTCAACAGGTAGTCCTCTGAATGATATTATATATCCAAGTATAGCAATGAATCACACCGTCAAATACCTAAGTAAATACGGTCAAGTCTTAGTCTACAATGTTCAAAATTACCGTAAGTAATAAGGACAGTCTTAGTTACAAATTCTAGGTAAAGACTAAGAGTATAAACTTCAATAAAAAAGCTTAGTTCTATATATTATATGTTATCACTTGTGTGGTGGTGTAAGTGTTTAATGTATTAGAATTTGTTGATGGCTCTTGGAAAGGTAAACTATCCCATTACGTTTCCTAAATGTCTGGTTATAAGGTTATTATAATATTCGTATTTATTAAATCGTTGGTTTAAACTCATATATTCCTATAATACATCTCGTTACGATAGTTAAATGTTTATGATATCATTTTCGTCACAAAATACCTTTAAGTTTCTATAATTTTCAAACAGCCCTGGGTATATAAAAATATTATACTATTTTACCATTTTCAAACCCTTAAGTTTTCATATTACACATTGAGTTCCTCCAACTTAAAACAGCCCCTTTAGTTCCAAAAGTGTTCAAAACAGTCCCTAAACCTTATAAAATTAGTTATGACAGTTTTAACCCTACTAGTTTGCAATTTACATATTTAGCCCCTTAACTTTTCAAAAAGTGCATTTCAAGCCCTTTTTAAGTTCTAAAAAGTGGAAACTAGTTTTATTACTTCCAATAAGTCCTACAAGCTGTTGTCAGTCCAAAACTAAGCTTGGATGAGCTTATTTTGGCTTAATGAGCTTATTGGGCCTTATAGGACCCGTTAAGGTCCAATAAGCCATTTGAAGGTCCAATCTAGTTTTCAAAGGTACCTAAGTACTTGTTAGGCTTATTTAAATTATATTTAACAGTTTGGCTTATTAATAAGCTTGAGTGAGCTTATTTGAGCTTATTGGGCTCGTTGGCCCAATAACCTTATCTGAATTTGAAACAAAAGGCCCATTAGGGTCTCCTTAGTGGTTCCAACTTATTTTCCTAACTTAATAAGCTTATTAACGTCTGACTAAGCTATCTTATCCACGAGGCTTATTCAATAAGCTATAAGCTCTCAGGATAATGGGCTTTTAGGCCCATTATGAACCCGTTAATCATTTTAAGCCTTTGGGCTTGTTTCCTTAAGGTCCAATGGTCTTCCTATGCTCCATGTAAGTCTAGTAATCCATTAAGCCCACAAATAAGCTATCCTAGCTTATTTGTAGCTTATGGGCTTTCGTTGGTCGCGACATTGGGCCGTCAACTAAATTTGTATGACTCTCTTTAAGCTCATAGAGCATATAAATAAGTTATGGTTTCACGAGGTGGGCTTATTAAGACGGTTGGGCTTTGAACGTGGCCATTTGGCTACAAGAGGCCCAATAGAAGTTTAACTAGTGCATGCATTTTATATTTAAGTCCACTAGGTTTTTAGGTAAACCAATAAGCTCGTATGAGCTTAATTTTAAGCCGTGGCTCTACGGTTGGGCTCGTTGGGTTCGGACATGGGCTATTGGGCCCAAACCGTGAACACTTGTAGGTTTCACAAGCCCATCGTGGCCCATTATTTCTCTTTGTAACATATATGACTCGAAAACATGTTCTAAAATCTAAAGTTCGTGTGTTTAACTTATATTTACATCGTATCTTGCATTCAAACGTTCGTTTAAATAGGGTATTCGTTCCCAAGTCATAGTGTCGTGTTTTCCTTAAGAGTTTACGTGTGGTTTTCTCATAAACAAATGGTTTTCAAAGTCTTGCTTGTTAACAAGTCACGTTACATGTTTTCCTTACGTTTTAACACCACACAAGGGGTTATAACCACAATTAGCATTTGTGGTTAACACGTAACATTCTTGTATTTTTACATGCGTGAACTTACCGCTAGCATCTCATACATATATAAATGTGACATGTATATTAGTTGACAAAGGAAACAAGTATTATACGAGTTGTATAGGTTCAAACGTGACTTACAAGAGTTCTAATGTATGAGTTGCCGAGCTTTGGACGTGTAGAGTGCTAATCCAATGTATACCTGATCGAATTTACCCAATGTATGCCAAACCCTTGGTCGTGTCACTCTTAACTCTCTTGTATGCTAAACTAAGAGCACTGTGTCCTTAGGGATGAATGTGAGGAGTGTATGTATGGGTTCGGTTATAAGGTAGCCGAATGTAAGAGGATAAAATGAGAATGGTTTTTGCTTTGAGGGAGAGTTATTGAGGGTTTTAGAAGTGTTCAAGTGTATGTGTGAGTGAGTATTTATAGGAAATGAGCTAGTTACAATTCCTAGTCACATGAACAAACCAAACCGTGCCCTATCTACTAGTGGTTTTGTGGTTTTGGTTAATCACACATAGTTTTGTTAAAACCACAAGGTACTATTCTTAATTACAAGATATATGTACAAGATTATGCTTTTGATACTTGAAATTTGGGATTTGTGTCGTCGTGTCTCTGTGTTTAGCCAGTTATACAAAGGAAAAGAGAAGTAAATGGTTATTAACTATTGTGTAATAGATTAGTAGGGGGGGGTCATTTAGCGATAACAATTAATTTATGGGAGTTGTACATATGTTCTTAGCAATTTCATGGAAGATTTTCTAGGTGATTTGTGTTGTACTATGTTATGATCCGTGGTTTTTCATAGGGATAGGATGGATCCCAAAAGTGATCTTTAAACCCATGTGTATAGCTAACTAGAGACTTGCTGTACAAATCTTAATTTAAAACTAGATGATTACTGCATAATGTATACTTAGTGTAAGATTTAAGGATTTTCTAGTTATTCTTGTCCCATAATTCGGCTCTAGTGGGTATTTAACACAAGAATTGATTTAATTTTGTGTTAAGGTTTTAAAAGTGGGTATTGGTTTGAGTCTAGGTAAGTCTAGGTATTTCCGGGGTATGTCCAAATGTATTTTATTGCTTCACGTACCTCTTTTACGTGACCAATAAAAATAAAATACGCAAAGTACATAATTATCTTCTTAATAATTATATATTACTTGGTTGATGTAAACCTTAATTTATTTAACGACCATTTACATTAATTGATTATTTATAGTCTACGCGATTTAGCTTAAAAGTAAATATTAAAAGTAAACGCGTATCGGACTAAAATAAATAGTGACGGATAATAAATGTCGTACAATGACATGAAAATAAGAAATGTTATAGCTTCCAGGGGAATCCTTTAAATAATTCCACAGGACACCATTTTATGGGGATAATGAACTTTACATGCATATGTACCGGGCTAAAAAGAAAAAGAAGAACAAGGATAGTACATTGATTTACATACTGTGCTAAGAAATTAAGTAATGCCTATATTATTTCATACATGAACTTATAATTCATATGTTTATCTGACCATTTTGTAATTTTGATATTTTTTTTGGTTATTTATCAACACTTTTTAGCTTATTAGCCGTGCCTTCCATTCATTAAAAAATGATCATGAATTAAATGCTGCTTCAATCATCTTCGATACGAGGCGTGATGCTGTTGATGTCATATTAATCCTTCTCTTCATCGATCATGCGAAATTCTTCCACCAATCAATTTCCTTCAGGTTAGAAATATTTGAATTGGTTTAAAATTGTATTTATTAGGTTATTTTAGTGCAAAAAAATGCATTGGTATGGTATCAAGTTTATAAGATCATTTGGCATAAAAATGGATAAACTGCGTTTGTTTGTGCATGCAGGAGGTTAAAGAGTGGTTTACATGGGGGAGGTTAGGCACTTTTTTTTTCCTCTAAACGGTTTTCAAATTGGGCACGATCGATCAACGTAATTTTTTTTATTTGGCGACTTTTACGATTCTATCCCTATGTTCTTATTTGTCCTAAATTTAGTACTATTCACTGTGGCATGTTGGATTTGGGCTGTCGTTGCTGCAATCAGAACATATATACTATTTGAATAGTCTTTAGTTCTGAGTTTGCTATGTGGAGGGAAGGAATGCAATCTTAATCTCTAATTACCTGAATATCGACTAGGGTATGATGATATGATGCCGTTCTGGTATAAAAGTTCATTTGACACAGTGCATCGTGGATAAGCACTCCTTACTGCATATCAGGAATTTGCATAATTTTGCATGCAGGAATTTCCATTCTAAGTGAAATCATATCACTAACTTACTGCATGCAGGAATTTGCAGTCTTATCTTTCCGATCTTATCCTTTTCTTGGCGCCTGAGAGCAAGACATTTTTATACTGGTGGATAACAGGCCATGGCTAGAAGACTTGGTCTCGAAGCCTGCACACCTGTGGCAACTGATGGTAATTAAGGTTCCATATAATTCCAAAACACCATTAGCATATCTATAATCGTACTAAATAATCTATATTTACCCTTTTAATATTCTTTCTATTATGCTTCCAGTCCAGGTTCTCCCCCTTTGCAATCACAAGAGGGCAAAAGGATAATAAAGAGAAACCGGCGTTCAGTGAGCTCAACAATCATTCCATAGATTCAAGAAAATCCTGAAAGTTGAAAAACTCAAGACTTTCTTGCTTGCGAATAGCAAATTGCACAGAACTCTTTATGGATTTGTTGTTTTTGAAGTGACATGGGACGATGTACGGGCTATTAACCATGTAAACGAGCTTCATGTATTTCTTGTCCAAACTAGATGAATTTGTTAGTTTTATTTGGCTGCAATAATAGGGTTATTTTGTATACATAGTGTTTCATTATCTATTAAATCTTTAGCGTACACTGCGTAATAAGGGTAATGTACTTTGATAACTTCCTATTTTAGGTAACAAAATATGTTCAACCTAAAAAAAGATAACCACGACTTTTAAAAGTTTTGGTCTAGGGTGATCTTGACATGGTTATTAGGTCTGTATAGCAGCTGAGATGTTGGTAAGTTAGACCATGTTAGCTTTAGATGTTGTGCTGATATCATAACCCGTTAACTTATAAGTTAAAGCCTAATTAAGTTTTTGAGAGTTACTCGTCACAAATTGAATCAGACTAAAATACATTACCTTTAACGTCTATTTGTTCATTTATGTATATCCTATTATCCGTTGTGGTGGAGTAATATATAAGCACGTTTATTCTATGATCAGACTTATACGTCTCTTTCTATAGAGTCAAAGTTCATGAAAAGATGGGAATTTGATAGTATAGCTCAAGCTGCTAAAGGCCTAATGTCGTGGTTTCCAGGGACTCTATATGAGGCTCTTCTTTTGGAACATCGTCTTAATTATATGATAGGTATATTTCTAAGCATACTTTTATCAGATATCAAGGAATCTGATGAGCCCATGTCTGAGTATCATACAATTCCTCTTAACAAGATAGAGGACTTTGGTGTCCACTGCAAATAGGTCAGTAATTATGTGTCAGACAAATAAATCATGTGTAAAGTAGTATAATTGTGTGTCAATCCTTAAGAATATGTGTGATTTATATGGTTTGATTTATTCCAGGAAAATGTGAGATGAAAGAGGAGAACGACATCGATGCTTTTGTAATAATATTACTTGTGCCTTAGATGTGAATGATTGTGTCAAAACCAGTTATAATCAAATGGAAAGTGATGAGCCACGTGATGATAATATCATGGATTATTCCGATCAGAAGGAGTTAAGCGACGAATACTACACCAATAAGTTCCGTAAAGTGAATAAAGAAGATAGACGAGACGACGATAAGCTAAGAAGACAGGTTAGTTAGAAAAAGGTAAAGATTATATTTCAGGCAATATTAACTTTTTGAAGTTTTACTAAAATCTTTGTATCTTTTTTGTTCATCAGTGTTTGGGAGAATTCTGATATTTCAGGTTGGTGTGTCAGTCTCACTGTGTTATGTGTAAGTTAGCAATGTAACCGTGTGAAATATGTGTAGTATTAAAGTACGTTACTTGTGTGTCAGTCCGAAGCCCACGTCTGGATTAAATCTGAAAGAAGCAAAACAAGTGACAAGATTTATCAACTGTCCCATTAGTCTTTTATACCGTTAATGCCCATTTCATGTGGGGTCTAGGTTTGTAGGAATAATCACAAGTGAAACTTTAGATGTCCCAAAATGATTGCAAAGTTTTTTGAACTTGGTAGATTTTATTAGTCAAACTTGCTTATGTGTGCTGTGATGTATACGATTGTGAATTATATAAATAATCTTCATAAGTTTCTATTAAGTACTTTAGATACAGGGCCAATTACACAAAGGCTTGGTGGAACAGAATGAGCGTACATTGTATGTAAAAGAGACGCAGTTTGAATATAGTAAAAGTCATGTTATGAACGGGAGTAAATCTGCTAATAATGAAGATAACAAACTGCGACCAGTCATTAGCTCGAAGAAACTATGTCTCTCTAACAAAATTATACAAAAACAAGTCCCTGATTCAAAAAATCGACTTGAAGATACGGCTGGTGACCTTGATTCACAAAAGGTGAACATGCCTGATGTTAAAAAGAAAGTGGTATGCACGACTATGTTGTAGGTTGTAAAAGGCTTTCAGGGAAAAACTGGATGCTTCAGGATCAAACACACGGGATAGGGATATGGGTTTGAAGAAGGCACCTTCTAATGAGTTACTTGAATGTAGTAAAGATCATGTTCTGAACGTGAAGAACTCTGATCATGATCAACATACAGCTCAAAGAAACTATGAATCTCTAACAAGAATCTTCAAAAGGATGTCCCTGGTTTAAACAAAAGATTTGATGACGTTTTTCCTAGAGATCTTGGTGTGCGAATGGAAAACTTGCTCGAGGTTCAAAAGGAAACTGATATACCCGAGTATGTTGTAGGTTCAAAAAGGCTTTTAAGGATTGGTAGAAAACGGTCACAGGATGCTTCATGATCAAACACGAGGGTTAGTGATACGGGGATGAACAAGGAAAGCAAACCAAAATCTTGGACAGTGAAGATAGTGAAGAGGAAAAGGCCAGATCAAGTTCTAGACGTTCGATTTCACGAAGACGTCTGATAGGTAAAATATAAGGCTTAGTTGGTGGTATATTTGGCTCGGATTCAGGTTCAACCTTGTGTATTCTTGAAATAGTGTGGTCTATGTTTTGAACAATGCATAATCATTGTTGGTTTTTTATAACTATAGTATTAAGTGTTCACCTTTTAAATAGGTTGAGCTATTGCAGATTCTTTAAAAATGTGCTATTTTTATAGCAATGCACATTCTGTGTATAGTTTTGATTTCGAATTGTCTATATGAATACGTTTCTCGATAACATTCTATGACCAAGTCTCACAATATTTGCTCAAAAATACAAAGCTTATATAACCCCTTTAAGCTTTTACATCAAATTTGTTTACATATTTATATTACCCTTTACCAAAAAGACATTTATGTATGGTATATGGTACCCGCGCAAAACAGCGGTTTTGACGACACTAAAAATAAAAAAAACTAAGAATTCATAAAAAAAAATATGAAAATGGATGTTGAATTAAATAGCACGAAATTTTAGAAAATATGATTAAGTTAAATAATAAATAAAATTAATAGATACAAATATATTTTAATTTAAAAATAATTATGGTTTTTAATTAAGAAGTGTCACATGTTATCCTAATATCTAAATGCTTTATAATATTATAGTAAATATATAGATAAATTCAACAATGTTGGTTGCATTATGCTCGAGCGCCAACTGTAATAAAAGTATTTCGTAGACAATAAGTCAATAATCAATAAGAAGTGAAGTATTTTCTCAAATGTTAGCTTTCTCATCACTGCATGTCTGCCTCTAATACATAGGTACAAAATCTAACTTTAGTAACATTAACTCCGTTACACACTTAAACTTTAAAAGAAAAAACCTGAAACAAACCCGCCCGTCGGGCGGGTTACGTAGCTAGTATATATATATATATATATAAACAAAAAGCCTAAAAAATTAAAAAAATAACTTACAACAGTAGATATGGTGGCAGCAATTTCTGACAGCAACCTTGTTTCCGGCGACGATTCCCGGTGGCAACCTCGTTTCCGGCGACGACAATATGTGGCAGCAGACGGTGGCTAAAATAAAATATGACAAAAGATAAAACTCTGATCTACAACAAAGATCTACAGATCTATAAAAAAAATCCAGTCCACACCAAAAAATGTATTAAAAAAAACTCAAATAAACCTCAAAACATTAAAAAAAAACCTTTCTTGATGCGGAGGTTTCAGTGGTGTTGCGGCTCGTTGGTGGAGGAGGACGGTGGTGTAGTGGTGGAGTTGGTAGGAATGAGATGAGATGTGGGATTGAGATGAGATTTTTTTAGAGTGAGCCTTTTATTTATAAGCACTAAGAATTCTATATTACAAATCAGTTACCAATCACATATTTAATGTCATTAAACCCAACCAAGATATATTTGTTAAGTCACCAAATTTTACCAATCACACATTTAATGTCAAGATTATTAGTTTCTAAGGCTTGTATTACATTTAGTTTTCAAGGCTTGTATATTTCTAAGTTTTTCATCACACATTTAATGTCTAGATTCTTAGTTTCCAAGGCTTGTACATTTAGTTTTCAAGGCTTGTACATTTTTCAACTTTCAATTCCTACTCTTTTCAATAATGGATGAAAAATGCTTTATAATGTAGTACAGATTTATACTAGTTTATAAAGTGTTATGACTTTTTAAATTTAAGTTTTAAAATTTTTAAGACAAAAAATATTACTATAAAAAAAATTCAATACATACACACAAATAAAAATAAAATCTAAAAAATTAATTGTCTTAACCATCATCTATAAATCTAACACAACAAACAACTCACTCAAACATCATAAAAAATCACACTTTTATATCCACACCTCACCACCCGCCGGACCTCACCTTCAAACAAAACCCACACTCACCCGTTGACGCCGTTGTAGTTATAAATGATCGACCACGAACGACAACCATCACAGCCAAACCAACATCTTAAAAATACTATTATTAATTCAATCCTAACTGATTATGCAACTGAAAATTGTGCCACCGAAAAAATATTTCGAAAAAGATTCTCGCCGGAAAATATAATCACACGAGTACCCGTCGCCGCAACGCGTGAATACCCTACTAGTTATAAATAATGCTTATACAAATTTCACTGAAAAATTTACTAGTGTTGGTATCTAACTTTACTTACTAAAATAGTTCAATGACATGATTACATGTGTGATTACGATAATTGACACTTATATATTTACATCGTATATTTTATAACAATGCTATTTTTACAAAATATTTATAAAATAATATAATTGAATTACAAAACATATGTCAGGTCATTATAATGTAACATTGTTTTTATTGTATATTTGCTGTCAAACTCGCGATCCCATCTGGGATCGTTTTTGTTTTTGCAAGATCGAAATCGTAGGATCGAATCGGAATCCTACGATCCTACCAATTTGTCATGTTTTGTAAACTCAGGATACACGAGTCAAAGTGTATACATTTCTACTCCACATCAAAGATAAATCCATATAATTGAAAATGTCAAGATAAACACCAAAGTAAAAGTAAACATAAAAAAGTCAAGTTTCAATCGCCACATTAACGATTTAGTGGAATAAGATTACATAATATGAGTCATAAACGTCTCAAACATATGAGCCATAATACCAAAAGATTCATTGTTTGTTTCATAGATAAATCGATAAACCATCACTAATCACTCATCTATTATATGGAGTTGTGCATTAACTTTATTTTCTTCATGTAAATCAAAGTTCGGTTCTTCAAATTCATCATCCCGACCTAGAATGATAAAGAATATACATTATAACAATGACACCAGTTCTACTAATTAAAATGTTCAAGTCAAAACTATGAAAACTTGAAAAAGTTTACATCTAAAAGATCAAGATAAAACAAGAATTACCTTTAGGTGAATATATGCTTCGATTAATTAGAACATGAGAAGATCAGAAGAAGCCCACTAGTTTTCATCTTGAAATTGTGATTTGGGAAAGTAGATACTTAGGTTTAGTATGATTACAAAATGAACCGTCAATGTTCAGTTAGTATTTTTATATTGTTAATTTGTTGGGCCTAAGCAAATAATGGGCTAAAAACATACAATAGATATTAGCTTAGTAAACTCGTATCGACACTCGATCTTACGAGTTTACGTCCGATTTTACGATCCCACCTCATATGCGATCCTACCACGATACTACACGATTTTTGCTGGTAAACACGTAGGATCGTACGATCCTACGAGTTTACTCGCGAGTTTGACAGCCTTGATGAAAAGTTAAATACTAGACCGGATAAAAAAACTTAAATTAAATTACTGAAATGAACAAATCAAGGAATTAAAAAAGTTAAACTAATTAGTGTTGACCCAAAAAGCATGTTAAAAAACAAATTTTTTTTAAAAGTAAAAGAAATTGTGCAAAAGTATTGAAGAGTTTGCTTACCTGTTATTGAGAGGGTCCCGATCTCACGTGGCTCACCTTTTCCAATCAATCATCACCAAAAACCCATTTTACGATCTACATTAAAATCTTTATTAGTCAATGGAACAATTTTTATAATTTTTTTCACAGCTATGAAAGGTGGGTTTTCATCCCCTGGTGATTACATCTACTTCAAGTCTCAAGTCCCCCTTCACAAGATCCCTGTAAGTTACCCTTTTTATTATCACTTGTTTCGATGTTTTACCTTAATTCTATATTTATAGATTCATAATTTTAAATATATGTTTGGTTTATGTTAAAAGTGAAAACCCTTTTTTGTGGTTTAGTATTGGAATTCACATTTAAATGTTTTCTCAGATCAAGTGGGATAATTTCTGTCTTTAAATCGGGTTATCTAGTGGAAATATTGGACTTTTTTATAAGTGCTATATTGATTTTGAATTACGATCATATTATGAACAAAGATTTCTTAAATTTTGTGCCTTATGGTGGTGGATTAAAATTACAATGGCAGCACAAATTTAAAATTACAGAAAATATGTCACAACCTCACCAACGAGTTAAGGTTTACTGATCTGAGATTAATGTTTGGTTGTTATGAATTGCTTGGGAAATACATCTATGGAGGGCGATTAGATTGTAGTCCAGTTAAGGGACGTCCTCTCTGTAGCGGCAGCTTAACTTTTAAGTGACAATGAGTTTCTAGAACTCAAGATGGGAGATATTTAGCTAGTTGCTAATGCTGATATTCCTATATTGTTATAGTGGTGAGTGATTGTCAAAAGTTATTTAAACCATCACATCTTGTCCAAATAAGATTCTGAAGGATACATAATTTCAGCGACCTTTAATTAAAGAAAATTTTCCCGTTTAGGATGCCCAAAACCCACCATAAAATTTTCTCCGCTTTAAACATTTATGTGCGGTCATGAATTTTTTTATTATCGAGGTCAAGTTTGAGTGAATACTTCAATTTTTGTATTTATATGTGGCGATTTCTTATGGCCCTCAAACGCATTGGTGTTTTCTGCTTTTGATTTTAATAGATATCATTACCTTAGTCTCTAAATTCATTGTTATTACGTCAGATCAATAATATGTATGGACATTAATGATATGCTTCCCAAAGTAATTACAAAACCATTTTCTACTAGATATGCAATTTTACGAGTATCACTCCAAAAAGGAATGCACTAAACGCAGTTGATATGATCTGGTGAGCGATATATTGTTAATATGCTTTCGTTGGTGAGTTTTGTTCTAGATGTGTTAAAAAATATGAAAAAGCGCACAATTTATTCATCTTTTACCTTTGGTGAGCCATTGCTAAATGGGCTTCCTTCCTATCTAGTTTTTAAATATAGGTTAACTTTTTTTGAAGTATTTAGAATGTGATTGGAAAAAAGTGGGATTTAATGGCACGGTCTTGAGTTCCCGTCGATACTTGGATGGTTCATGGTTTTAATATAATATTGCTAGAAATATAGACACTAAATTGAGTTGGTAAATTGACCATCGGATCTGAGTTGGAAAACAATACTGGGGATGACTTTTGTTCTTCGTACTATTACTTTCTTGCAAATTCGCATTGTTCTGTTGAAGCCTTAATGATCTTGAATTATTAAAGGGGTCTGGATTGTATGTGCTTTATGAAATTGATTATCCGATACTGAATAAGTAGAAATTACATTTTTTTGTTCACTTTCTTATGTCATCTACTAGAATACTATAAAGAAACTCGGAGTACAATGACATGATTAAAGTGAAGGTTTCGAAGGGGGCATACTGGTCATTAGTGGGAATACAGGCTGGAGAACCAACTTCATATCTATGATGTAGGTGGCTGGACTTTTAGTGTTGATGTGGTGGTGTTATAAAAGTTAGTGACTTAGGGCATGGCGAAAAACCAGACACTGATGGTCAAAATCAAAAACTGGTGTGATTGGGTAGGATGGAGACAATTTTCTTTTTATTCCGTAGCGACAGCGCCTATGATGGGGAACGAAAATACAATAAAAGAATGTTCTAGCATATTAAGATTAGTATTAGATTTGGTTTAGGATTTATTTCTATATTTATGCATTATCTTTCAATCAATTAGGAATATTCAGGAATTATCCAAGAGTTTTCCTAGATATAGTTGTTTTAGGATTCTTAGCCTATATAAACTAAATTCCAACATATTGTAATTGAATTCAATTAATATTATTCAAACTATTTTTATACGTGTTTTCACGTTTTTAGCTTTTGTTTCTACGTGAACGAGAAACCAACCTAGGTTTCTTGGCATTTGTCATTAACCTGTTTATTAGCGTTGGCTGTGAACGAAACTATCTTCCGCTGTCCTACATCAGGTATCAGAGCCAGGTTTACCCTGAGTGATAACCCTTGGTTCCGTCATATTCGATTCATCGAATTCGAACCATCAAGTTTTCTGGTAAGTTATCGTATTAGGTTTCTCCTAATTCTAACTCCAGATCATCTATCCTTGTATTCTATTTTCTCAAATTTTTTTGCTGTTCATCGTTACTATTCATCCGTACTGTTCACGAAAAAAAAAGTTTTTTTTAAGTGACCATGACCGAAAATGCAACACTTTTGCAAGCCCTACAAGCGATTCAACAACAACTGCAACAACAATCACAACAACTGCAGCACCAATCACAGCTACTGCAGCAACATTCACAACAACAGACGAAACAAAAGGCTCGAATCTTGGATGCCATAGAAAATCTAAACTTTCGAGTGAGGAAAAAAAATAAGCTTTTACATAAAAAAAAGTAATTGGGTTTCCAACACATTGGTCGTGTGCTTCCCCTCTTCACAATTCCTTTGACACACTTGATCTCATTAGAGTTGTTCCAACTTATCATCAAGATGAAGATGAAGATGAAGATGCACATGCAATCCAAGACGATAACCCAGCTATCAACAAACTCATATATCTCTAATACAGAGACACCCATAGTGATAGAAGAAGATGAAACGCCTGTTATAAATTTAGATGCCAAGTCAGATGAACGAGAAGAACTAGTAACTGGAACTTCAGTCTTCTTCGTAACAGTAAAAATTGTCACATGAGCATCGTCAATGACTTGTTCTTGTGTGATCACCAAATTTTCATTCCCTTGTTGAGCGTCATTCATTTCAGCATCGACACCCTCATCTTGAACAACCTCTTTATCAGTCTGAGTGGGTTCATTCAATCTTGAATCCATATCATTATTAAACTGGTAGGTAGTATCATCTATTCCTTTTTCTTCATCACCTTCATTCACATCATCACTTTTTGATTCCAGATTATCATCATCATCTTTATCATCAGTGTGGGAGGGAGTATGAACAAACTCGTCCTCTTCTTTATCATCATCTTTAACCTCTTCTTCTTGCTCTGAATCAGAGTCATGCTCTCCACTTTCATTCTCTGATTCTGATCCTTTTACACTATTAGATTGGGTTTCATTCTCATCACTTTCATTCTCCTGCTTACTGCCTTCATTACTTGATTCTTGTTCATTGTTGCTGTCGTCTTCATCATTTCCCCTAAGACTCAGATCCACTCTCAGTTGAGTCATCTTTGGTCACATCAGGAACCCCTGGTTTATCACTAGTTCCTTCACTTATGACAGTAGGTGTGATCTTTTCAACTCTTGGTTATTTTTCGGCAACCGTACCAGAACCACTAGGATGTGTCATGTGAAAGTCCCTTAAACTCTTCTTTCTTACTTCTTTCATTTGAGCTACTTCAGTCAAAGCTACTTCAGATAGCAGCTTAAGTAGTCATTTGAGCTTTTTTCATTCTCCTGCTCACTACCTTTTCCACGAGTAACATCCACCTTTTCCTTTCTTTTAGTCTTTGTTTCCACAGGAGTCTCTCTGATGATGAAACCTGCAGTTGGCGTAGTTGTAGACTTCTTGGCAGGTCTCTTAACTCGTTTGACTTTCTGGACAGGTTCTTCATCTACAGGGACTAGATCACGGTCCTTCGTAGAGGGAGAGGCTTTCTTGAATTTTCTAGCCATCTTGGGAGGTACATCACTTGTAGCATAGTCTAGATAAGTCTTGTAAGCTTTACTTTCTTTCATCTTTGGACTGGTCAAACATTGAGGAAGAACAGCTCCATAGATCTGAGTTGCTTCTTTTGCTGAAACAAATCTTAAGGTGTTAATC
>BQNB010056465.1:0-38663 GCA_026074375.1 Tanacetum coccineum | reverse complement strand
ATACCCGGCCTGTTACACACGTTTATACCCGATCCAGTTATATTTGGGATATAAATTTTACAATCCTAAATATTTAGCAACCCTAGTCCACATAGTCATAACCCTAATCTTAAACACCCGCCCCCATCACCTATCTGCTCCCATCTTCCATCTTTCTTCCATATGCAGGCAAGAAAGAAAAAAAATCTCCTACTCAGTCACCATCTTCCATTGATACTACCTTATCCCTTCTTGGCAAGAACCAACCACCTCATATTCATTTTGCAAATGAATCGAACAAGAATTGTCTTCAAGATCCTTGAGTGGTCTCGGGTAGGTGTTTGTGTTTTGATTTACCATTTGAAACAAAGAATAAGTTGTAACAAATTTGTTATAAACTTTTTTTTTTAATTTCGAATATCAAAGATGGTGCTTCCATTACATAGATCAATGATGAAGTTTGTATATCGTGTGTGTGATCTTTATCCGGTCTAAACAATTATTTGCACCGCACGAAACAGACCTGAGATCTATTTTTTTATTTCAAGTAGTTGATTTGAAGGGATGGAGTTGATGTTAAGTATGACGAAGGGATTTAGGATTAGAGGTGGATTTGTTGTTTGTTGATGGGTTTGTAATTGATGTTATGAGAGGGTTGTTGATGTTGTTGCTTGATGTTGGTTGATTGTTGTAGTGAAGTGGTTCACGAATCTGTCATCCTTTTTTTATTCTGTATGGACTCATTTAGTCTTGACCGGGTCAACTCGGTAAATACCGAGTTGACTCGGTTTGTGTTGAGGTTTATAACAAAACGCAACCAAGAATCAATTTGGCCAGCGTTTTGTTTAGATTTGGCATATTTATATGTCTTCATTGTACCTGTACACTAAATCGCAACACCCAAAACGCAACCAACCTGTCAAAACGCAGTTGACCAGTCAAAACGCAGTTGACTGGTCAAAACGCAATGTTAGTACTTTTGTACTTTTTCTGGATCTGGGTTTTTTCTTACATTAAAACTCAACCATGAAAAAAATATAAACCCATATCAGTTTCTTGAAGAACATGTCTTTTTAGCACAAAAATCAACAGAATATGACCAAAAATAATAGATCCAATCCAGAAATATCATCAACAACTATAGCACCATTTCCATGACTTTCACAAGAAAAGAAAGACACGAAAAAAAATTAATGAACAGTAACCAACACATGAACAATAGATGAACAGTACCGGAACAGTACATGAACAGTAACGAAACAACAAACATGATACGACACACCCCTGCAGCTCTGATGCCAATTGTAGATTGTAAATGACATACAAGAACAAGGAATTAAAACAGATCTGGAGGTTGGATGAAGTGAAATAAATATGTAGCCATATTATTAGAGATAAAGGTGAAGGAGATGGGAAGAGTGTGTGTGCTAGAGAGAAAACACACACACACACACTTTTACAAAAGTGAGCTTCACCCCTCCATGGAAGTATGAAGGGGGTATTTATAGTACTAGTGACATACAACTATCATACTTAGTCATTATTAGTCCCTATATGTCACTCTATAAATGATCTAATGTAATTCCGAATATGTCACCATATTTTAAGGCTAACAGCTGAAAACCTGTCTCCTTTGAGAAACCTTGGCCGGTTGGTCGATATCTCTAACTAATGGTGCATCTATCATTAATAGTGATCTGAATATACATTGAGAATGAATAAGAAGGGGCACCTTGACCGCTGTATAAATCATCCTCTGAGTTTTAGAAATGCGTTTTTTGGAATTATGGAAAAGGCAAATTACACCCATGATTAGCAACCCGTGATCAGCAACTCGCGGTCACCGAGAAATTATTATCTTTTTTCAACCCGTGATTGTCAACACGTCGTAAGCATCGATAAGTTCAATGCCCATAATAGCACCATGCGAGGCCAGCAAAAATATCTTATTATTGTTCATTTACTGCTTATAAAGTCAATGTCTGTGGAATATTGATATAAAAATAAAACCTGCAACTGCTAGCAGCAAATGTATCGAACCTCATTAGCTCACTAAAGAATACATTTATGGTGAGGGAAAATCGGAAGTACAAAGAGTGTGTTAACTTACCTGAATTGTTGTCGAAGGGGTATCTCAGTCCTTCGAAAGTATGCAATATTTATTAGGCAACCATATTGAAATATACGCTAAGAATTTTGCGACCGTCACGCAAGCCAAACCGTAGTCTTTTTTTTCTACAGGTTGGGCACGCATGAAAGTAACAAAATTCCTAGCAGACTTTAAGGAACATACCTGGTGACCGGTCAGAAGCCAACGGCCATTCAGATGTGGGGTGATTTACTAAATGGATGTCGTTGACTTCTGACATGGAAGCCAGGGATGTGCACTAATAGTGAACATTTTGAAGAAAATCGATATGGGACATGCCATTTTACATCGGCGACCTCAAAAACTTTTAAAACACGCATAAGGTTATAAAATATAAGCATCGAAAGGGTTCATTTTGAGTGCATACGTGTATTTCTTTTTGTTACAAAGCGCACTAAACTTCAATTATGAAAACCATCCATAAAACATCGTATTCTAATAATAACACAAACAAAGCAAAAAAACCGGTAAAACAAAATGAGTTAAAACCTGATCTACAGAGCTTAATTCTGCGGGATGTATCTCAAGTCTGTTGGACGTCTCCAGAACTTGAATGTAGCTTATGTATCTATAACAATCGACAAAAAGGGTAAGTATGAGGCTCAGAGAGGTCAGTAATCGAGAAAAAAGGATACGCCCGCCATGGCTGCAAACCTAATAGGTTGCCACGCCAAGTTTCGGACAATCTCATATTTAACCGAACCCATTTAAACTCGTCACAGCCTCGTTAACAGTGATTGCACAGCAGCACGTGTACAGCTCAATCAAAAAGGGCAATAAAAAAGATGACAATCTCGCTTGCCATGATGGATAACAAACGAAAAAAATGCGAAACATCGCATATTTTAGTATATTATATACAATATACAATACCAGGTCACCAACACGACCATACTTTGGTTCATTGCAGTTTTCACAGAAAACAGGACCTTGGCTGCAAGCTTATTATGCTTGCCTCGCCAGAAGGTCAAGCCAAGCTTACTGAACCGCACATTTATTGTTTCTGACCCGCTAAACATGTAACATTATAACTATATTATAACTTTATACAAAAGCTAGAAACCGGGATAAGTGCATATTAAAAGTGTTTAATGCATTCAACCTGACGAAACCCGAGTTGTTTAAAAACCCACCTAAAATCCTGTTTTACCCCACCAAAAAACCCGCCTGAAAGTATATACTATAAACAACAAATCTAATCATTTGCCCCGCCATGGCTGCAAATCTCAGCGTTAAAAGCTGATAGGTTCAAGATTCTCTGACTGAAAGATGCATGCTTCAATCCTCATTAGTCATAGAGCCTGTGTATTTTATGGTAACAGCTTCTCAAACAATTCCCATAACAGACTCGGTCCGAATACTGACACATACACATTTAGTCATTTCATATTTTCAAAGGCTAATCAAGTCATTGTCAGCAAAGCTGACATTAGCAATGGATTTAGTGTCGGTACACACCTTGACTTATAACATCATTAAGCCAACAAAAGCAGCAAGCAACAACACCCTCATATTTTGCTTCATGTAATCACTCCTACAACTGTGAGCCTTTTCAAAGCGCGACAAGATATAATAAATCGATGCTTGGGAAATCTTACTTAATATTGATCCGATTAGTATTCAAGTACATTATGGAGCTTGGGGTAGCCAAGATAGCGTATGGCCTATCACCATCATTCGCACTTCGTCAGTATAGTCGTACGCCATTGGATAGCGACAACGAAAGCAACAGTGGCATCGAAGGAGATAAGCCAATCTCAAAATTGAAGGAGCCAAAACAAAAGAGATAGGGTTACCCGCCTTGGCTGAAATCAAATAATTTGCCTTGCCTCGCCAAGACATGGATAACCTCGACTTTGCGTTTAATGCATTCAACCTGCCAAAACTCGGGTTGTTTAAAAACCCACCTGAAAGCCCGTTTTACCCCACCAAAAAACCCTCCTGAAAGTATAGACTATAAACAACAAATCTAATCATTTGCCCCCACCATGGCTGCAAATGTAATTATTTTCCCCCTCATGGCTAAAAACGTAATAATTTAAACCTGTTGAGCAAATTCAACAAAAATATGCCAAAAACCCCTTCAATGCATTTTCATGGTTGTGAGCTTAAAACACTAGAAGACATCTTCAGCTTTAGAAGTGCTTTGGAAGACTTTATTTGTGTTGTATTTATACCTGATAGGAACATTGTAAGTAATTCCGTATGTCCACATATTAGGGGAAGATTGTTAGCCCTAAAATATGGTGACTAATCCAGAATTACATTTATCATTTATAGTCGTGTCGGGTTAGTTTAGCTAGTCAAGCTCGGGACTATAAATACCCCCTCCATACTTCCATGGAGGGGTAGAAGTTCACATTTTGTAAAGTGTGAGTGTGTGTGGTTTCTCTTTTCTCTCTAGCATACATACAACTTCTCATATCTTATCATTTCTCTCTAATAAACATGGATTAATTTCTTTTCCATTTTACCATACCTCCGGATCCGTTGTTATAAGGTGAATTTATACTTATCAATTGGCACCAGAGCATAGGGGGAATTTGGGTTGTTAATCTACTGATTATGTGGTGAATAAGCTAAAAAATTCGTGGCTTATTTTGAAGAAAAAAGGCCACGGCTCAAATTTTTTTAGGCTTATTGGGTTGTTAATCTTGTTCTTTCCTCGATCTACAAGTCAAGCAGGTTAGATTGCTACCAAAATCATGGATTACTTAAGCATCTAGTTCGGTTTATAAGCTTAAAAGGGTTGGTTTATTTATGTGTTCTAAGTGGTGGGTTGGTTCGTTTTTGATGATTCACGAAGATATGGTTGTTATTTCGTGTTTTATACTCTTCTAACCACTTAGTATTAAGCCCCTATTGCTTATTTGAGAAGCTAAAAAGCTTATTTGGATTGCTAGTGCTTAATTCGTTCTTGAGTTCTTCATGGCAATTTGAGTTTAATAATAATATAAAGGTGCCGGTTTGACAAAATTAGGGGACAAGATTCGTGTTTTAAGGAAAAGTAGCTGGCGGTTTGACCAAGTCAAAGGCGGGTTGCTTAAAATAATCAAAATATTGCCGGTGGTTTGTCCAATTATGGTGGCGGTTTGCCATATTTCTTGGAAGCGGTTTGCCAAGTTTTGCGGCGGTTTGATTAGGTACACGGCGGGTTGATTATTTTATGAGCAAAAAGAAATGTTACTCTGCCCAAATTTAAAATCCACGGCGGGTTGACAATTTTCTATGTGGCGGTTTGACAAGTCTCACGGCGGTTTGATCAAAAAGAACTAGGCGGCGGGTTGTTAAATTTAGCGGCGGTTTGCCAAATTTGATGGCGGTTTGAGTAAAATAAAGGCAGCGGTTTGGTTTCTAAAACGGCAGCGGGTTGCCTTTTAAATGCTGGCGGTTTGATCAAAATTTTGGAGGCGGTTTGGTGTAAAATAAGGCGGCGGGTTGCTTAACTATTGGAGGCGGTTTGGTCCATAGTTTGGTGGCGGTTTGCTTAATTAATGGTGGAGGTTTGGTCACAAGCAAGGCGGCGGTTTGCTTTGTTTTGGTGGCGGTTTGGTCACAAAAGGGCGGCGGGTTGCTTAACTTTTGGTGGCGGTTTGGCTTACATTTGATGGAGGTTTGCTTAATTTTCACATTATCAAATCTTATTTCATTGAACTTTAAACGACAAAGTTAAACCTTAACAAACCATCAACCTAAACCATTAACAAGGACTCAAAAACACCAATTCCACAACAATCAAACACCACAATCAACCATAACAACACACCACACAAACAACAACACTTAATCCCAAAACGATCCTGAAAAGATTCACTTAAACGACAAAACGGCTAGAGATTCGGATTACGATGACATGTGATCACGAAGTTGATTTGGTATCCCTTATTTGCGATTAAAGTTGAATTTCACAGAGGCGTCTACTTATTTCATCATCGAGACTTTCTTCTATTTTCTATCGATTGATGACTTGCTTGAACGTATACAGTTATGATTAAGACTTGGATTATCTAGTTTCCAGAAGTCAAGGGGTGGTTGGATGAAGACCTGGATAACTATCACTTAAAGGAGTTACGTTGTAGTACTCAGTGTCACACGCAGATGTCGATGTGGATAATTTCAAGAGGTGTTGTACTTCTTATACTTTTGATGTTGGGTATAAGGTACTTAGAGATTTTCTTCTGCACCGTTCTTCAATCAACAATAGTGCAAGATTAAGTAACAAATTTGGGGGATTTTACTTCAGTTTCAAGTTTGGAATATCGGGTTTACTTCACCAAGTGATCACTACAATAGCCGACAGAATACGAGGTTGGTAAGTTAGCCAGAGAGTTTAAAGGTTGAGATGTAATCAGCACTTCTCACGGGTATTTTTGTGCTATTCCAAGACAAAGATACTTCACAGTCTAAGCAAAATCTTCAAAGTTCTTCGATGACATTCATTCACAAGACCTTGATTATACCAAGTGTTCTTGATTCTTGCTTCAACTCCTTTACGGTTTGTGAAGTCAAGAGGGTAATGATTCTTTTGTATATCAAGATTTGTACTTATGACAAGAACTTCTCGAGTATATGGACGTACACGACAATGATGCTTCCGAGAGTTCGCAACCATCATGGGGGGAAATGTGTACATTCAGGACTTAATTGACTTTGATGTTACCATGTCAACTTCCAGGGGGAAGTAGTGTATACTACTTCACTTAGAATGGTTTGTGAAGTATTCTACAAATGTGAGAAGAATAGTTGTTGATTTCTCGCATGCACCCCCGAACGAATATTCACAAGCCCTAACGACAAGAAGAAGTGGTTGTAAGTGTGGTTTGACTTCTACAAAATTCCGTTGTGCACTTTGATGACAAGTAGAAGATTGTTCAAGCTACATAAATGTTTTAGAATCTGCTCAAGATAAGGATGTTGGTTTGGGGGAAGCTGATTCAGAAACTTTGACAAAAAAGAGTCTATGAAGAAAGCTTTTCAAGACATGCTGCATAAATTGGGGGGAAGTTAATCCAACTTATGCATACTACAATGGTTCATGTACAAGTAAAGACACAGAAGATCCAAGTTGGAGTACAAGTTTCAAGACAATGAGTACCCAGAAGACATCTTCAGCTTTAGAAGCGCTTTGGAAGACTTTATTTATGTTGTATTTGTACCTGATATGAACATTGTAAGTAATTTCGTATGTCCATATATTTGAGGAAGATTGTTAGCCCTAAAATATGGTGACTAATCCAGAATTACATTTATCATTTATAGTCTTGTCGAGTTAGTTTAGCTAGTCAAGCCCGGGACTATAAATACCCCCTCCATACTTCCATGGAGGGGTAGAAGTTCACATTTGTAAAGTGTGAGTGTATATGTGTGGTTTCTCTTTTCTCTCTAGCACACACACAACTTCCCATTTTCTTATCCTTTCTCTCTAATAATATGGCTCAATTTCTCTTTCATTTTACCATACCTCTGGATCTTGTTGTTATAAGGGTGAATCTTATGTTATCAACAGCTTCTCAAACAATTCCCATAGCAGACTCGGTCTGAATACCGACACATACACATTTGGTCATTTCAGATTTTCAAAGCCTAATCAAGGCATCGTCAGCAAAGCTGACATTAGCAATGGATTCAATGTCGGTACACACCTTGATATATAAAATCGTTAAGCCAACAAAAGCAGCAAGCAACAACACCCTCATATTTTGTTTCTCGTAATCACTCCTACAACTGTGAGCCTTTTTAAAGCGCGGTAAGATATAATAAACAAATCTAAAATGATGCTTGGGGCGTCTTACATAAGTACTGATCCGATTATTTTTCAAGTACATAAGGAGCATGGAGTAGCCAAGATAGCATATGAGCCTATCACCATCGTCGTGTACCCGCCAATATCGTCGCACGCCATGGATAGCGACTACTAAAGCAACAATGGCATCGAAGGAGCATAAGCCAAACACACATGTTGAAAGAGTAATAAACAGAAATAGAAGACACGGATAACCTCTACTTTACGTTTAATGCATTCAACCTGCTGGAACTTGGGTTGTTTAAAAACCCACCAGAAAGCCCGTTCTACCCCACCGGAAAACCCACCTGAAAGTATAGACTATAAACATCAAATCTAATCATTTACCTCGCCATGGCTGCAAATGTAATTATTTGCCCCGCCATGGCTGCAAACGTAATAAGTTAAACCTGTTGAACAAATTCAACAAAAATATGCCAAAAACCCCTTCAATGCATTTTCATGGCTGCGAGCTTAAAACACTCTGCATATAATCTCAGCGTTCAAAGCTGAGAGGTTTATGATTCTCGGACCAAAAGATGCATGCTTAAATCCTCATTAGTCATAGAGCCTACGTATTTTATGGTAACAGCTTCTCAAACAATTCCTATAGCAGACTCGGTCCGAATACCGACACATACACATTTGGTCATTTTAGATTTTCAAAGCCTAATCAAGGCATCGTCAGCAAAGCTGACATTAACAATGGATTCAGTGTCGGTACACACCTTGATTTATAAAATCGTTAAGCCAACAAAAGTAGCATGCAACAACACTGGTTGTAGCAATTTATACTATATATATAATATAATATAGGTGAAAATAAACAAATCACTTTTAAAAATCCAAAAAGCAATAAGTTTAAATTCACAAATAAAAATATATATATCCGGAAGTATCGGTTTCTCGCTTCGTTATCCACAAAGTTTAAAACCGGACCCGGGTCGTTATGTCCCAACGAGGCGTGAATTTGAAAATCGAGAATCGGTTTGGGAATTATGCTTGAATAATCAAAGATTTGATTTGGAATCTATTTCTACTAATAAAGTGCAAAAAATAACTAAAAGAAAGCAAACAAGAAAGGCAATTAAAGATACGGGCTAAAAACGTTAACGGGCATTAAAAACGCGTCCTAAAAAAACTAAATTATCAAAATTTTAATCCTAAAATGATTTTTTAACTTTTAATTAACCCTAAGTGACTAAAATGTAAGAATAAAGAAAACTAGACTAAAAACGAAAGCGATTTGAGCTTAAAAACACGAAAAACGAGAACGGGATCGAAACCCGTTCTTTAAAAAACCAAATTGTAAAATTTTAACTCTACGAAAGCAAATTTAATTTTCCTAGGTCCTAAATGATAAAAGAAAATTTTCTAAAAAAGAATTATATTTTTTTGACTTTTATTTTATTTTTTATGAATTAAAAACAGTTTTAATAAAATAAATTAATTAAAAATACTAAACAATTTTGGAAAAATCTGAAAAAATCATGAAAAGTAGTTTGAAGTATGCAGAATTTAAGAAAAATGAAGTGGTGAAAACAGCTTATCAAATAAGCTATTAAATAAGCTAAAAATAACTTATAAGCAAAACTGACTAAAAGACTATTTAAGTTAAACAATGCAAAGTATAATCGAAAAAGACCCTAGGACAGTTGGTTTGTGTGTGCGCGTGTGAGGTGCTATAAAGGTTGAGTGGGTAGAGGTTAGGGGTTCGAGCCTTGCTCACCCCTGACTTCCCTACTCCCTTTTTTTTCTTTTTAAAAAACTTTAAAAACAAAGTTATAAATAAGCTGAAAACTAACAACTTTAAAACTTGAGATTATTTTTGAAAAGCTATAATAAGCTCAGAAAATGAGCTTAAAGATGACAGTTGGCTTTTTTTTTAAAAAAACTAAGGCCAAAAATGCTAACAGTTGGCCTTTTTTAGACTAATAAGCAAATGGCATAACAAAATAAGCTAAAACACATAAGCTTCTACCCCTAATAAGCAAAAGCAAACAGGAATAAGCAAAGAATGAGCTGGAAAAACTAGAAATAAGCTGACAGAAGCTATTTTAACTTAATGAGTATAAAAGGAAAACTGTTAAGCATTTTGTAAACTTAATAAGCTAAAATAAAACAAGATAAGCAAAAACAGATATCAACCTACTCCTAATAAGCAAATAAAACGAAAATAAGCAAGGGAAAATAAGCAGCAAAGGCAGATAAGCAAGAAAAGCAAATTAAGCTATAAGCACAATCTGGCAATCAACAGCCTAAGGGACAACTATTGGGCTTAATTTTAAGCCCTTTAGAGGAACCTTATGGCTATTTGGCTTATATGAGCTTAAAGCCTGGCTTATGGGCTACTAAAATCAACAAAGAAATTAAGGTTTGAAAAACAAATAAGCAAGGAAAATGGCTTGTGAAATAGGCTGTGACAGTCAGCGCATGCTGACTTTTTGGTTTTTTTCAGTTTTAAAGAGGCTAAGTGCAGGCCCAAAATAAGCTAGGAAATTAAGTTGAAAATATAAAACAAGCCAAATCTGATGAAATGGGACATAAAATGAGCTTGTGCTTAAAATTTCAAAGTCTAAAAACCATTTTTGCTAACTTAAATTTGAAGATGAAAAACAAACATAATAGAACTAAAACTGATTTGACAAATTTTTGACAAAACTAAACTAAACTAACAGGACACTGAACTAATGCATTAAGATACTTGAAAGGACACAAAAACAATATTTGCAAAGTGGTTTTGAAAGCTTAATCAAAATGAGCACAAGAAATCTATTTTTCAACCACAGATTCAAACAACAGACAAGTTATACCTTAAAAACGAATTCTGAACTTCCACAACCTTTTAAAACAGATTAACACTTCTTAATTAAGTTAGCTAAACATGGCTTGGTGACCCAACCCAATGAAAACACAAAATTGACCCATTTTTGCCCTTGTGCCAAACACCCTTTTAATTTTTTGAATTGCAATTTTAAACAAGGATAAGCTGCTTTAAGGTAAATTATGAGAACACAATTATAACATTGGATGAATGAAGAACAAATAACCAAAAGGAAACAGGAAATAAGCACTTATAAGCAGGATTTAAGCAATGAAAAGTAAATGCATAAAAAATAAGCTAAAATAGAAAATGGAAGTGTACCTTGCCCTTTTGCTTAAACAAGGGCTTAAAATTAAATTCCTAAAAGCTCTAAAGACCTACACAGCTTATGAATAAGCAAATCTAAGCACCCATAAGCTCATCCTTGGCTAGCTTATCATCCAAAAGCTTGAAAATTTAAATTATAAGTAATGAAACAGTAACTTTCCTTTAACTTTAAAAAAAACTTTGAATGAGTTAAAAACAGTTTCTGTAAGCTTAAAAGAGCTTATGAGAATGACTTGTAAACACAAAACAACTTGAATGCATAAGCTTAAAAGACAGAATTTGAAAACTTGGAAAACTGAAATTTCATTAACTGTAAAAGGATTACAAGGCTTTGAAATGTAAAGACAGAAATTTAAAGACAAGAAAACATAAATTAAGACATGAAAAGTAAATTTAAGCTAAAACTACACTACTCCTAGTTTTCTCGTTCTTCTGTCTTCATTCTTTTTATATAAGCTGATGAAGTCCTTTGCCTTCTCTTTCTTGTGTTTGTTGTGTTTTTGCTGTGTGAGGAAACCAAGCACCATCCTGACCCTTGAAATTTCTTGTTCACCAAGCTCACAAATCACAGCCCTTGATTTGGTATAACCAATAAGACTCTAAGGGATTGCCAGCGTGTATTGTTTGTTTGTGGAGTGGGGTTGTGGTGTTTTAGGGTGTAGTTGCAGGTGTGGGGTGAAAACGACAATGAACAGTGGGGTAGGGAGATCGGCGGGAATTAGGTAAGATAAATAGTAGCTTGATTTCAAGGTAAAGGTTTGGATTATTAGCAGAATAGGTCCCTCATTGTATATAGTGTAATTGCATGAATCGTCCTTTGTGGTGTTAAAAGGTCTTGGGGATTTGGCAAGATTAGTCCTCAAGGGTATATGGTTGTTTTAGAAATTCAGTCCTTGTGGGACTAAATGTGAAAAGGGATGTTAGGGTTGAATGACTTAATGACAGTTAAGTCATTTGGGCCTTATATATGTTTGGGCCGGTTAATGTATTAAAGGTTTTTTGGTTTTTGACAAAGTTAAGTCTTATAAGACTTTCAAATAAAAGCTTAATGGGCTGTCCTGGCCCATTAAATGGGTGCGGGTTGGCCCATTAACTTTTTCTTTGGTTTTGGCTCCGTCTTTGACTTTGACTTTTGTCGGGGTTGACTTTGACTTTTTGACTTTTGGCTATGATTTTGACTTCTCTTCACGCTCTTTCCGTTCTCGTGGTCGGTTTTGTCGTTTTTTGGCTTTATTTTTTGACTTTTTCTTAGATATCCTTTACCTGCACAATACAAATGCAAAACATACAAATACAATGCATTTTTGGTACGTTTTTGGTCGTTTAAGTCCGTTTTTAATAGAAAATGGTATGTGTAATTAAGCACATACCAAAATCCCCCATACTAAACTATTACGTGTCCTCACGTAATGCTATAAGTAAACACTTAAGAAAACCAAGAATCACGATCCCCCTCGACTAATTACCTCAAAAAGTAGCTAAGCATTCGTCAAGGGGAATGAAAGAATCAATAGCTTCGAAAAGCCCTGTTTTTACCATTTTTAAATATATACACTTATTTCCACACATATTTTTGTATTTTTCCTTTTTTTGTACTTTTCTTTTTAAGCAACTAACTAACATGTTTGACTTTCGTTATTTTATTTTTGTTAGGGATCATAAAGACGCATTTCAATCCTAAAATATCCCAAAAAGGATAAATTCATCGTTCCTGACTTTTCACTTATTCCAAACCAAGCTTAAAACGAAATCATCATTAAATACAAAAAAAGATGCTAACACTACTCATATTTGCAACTTGTGAACTTTTCACTCCCGACAATTATTATATCTTAGGTGAATGTGCCATTTCGAATTTCAACCATGGATCAACGTTTTGCAAAATTCTATGCTTCACGTTCCACTCGAGATCAATGCAGTAATATATAATACTTATAATAAGGATAGTCAAAAACCTCAATGCAGTAAACCGGAAGTATGATTCCCGGGTCGTTATCCCCAACGAGGAATGCAATTGAAAGTCGGTTGACGTTTTGATAATTATGAAGTTACAAGATTTTTTGATCTAAAGTTGTGATATGATAGTGATTGATGTTGAGGTTTTGAATACAATAACGTTTCACAGGATTTAACAAGTCCTATTGATTAGAACCGATAAAAATTTAACAGGATTATTACAAAATGAATAGAAAACCAGTGAATGATTTGAATTCGGAATCACTGCCAATGATTTAATTGTCTAAAAACAATTAAAGCAGTTTGTTTAATAGGCTCACCAAATGAAATCGGGCCGAAAAATAACAGATTAGGCCCGTGAGAGCTAGAACAAAAACCACGTTCTAACACAAATTCCAAAAACTGAAAAAGTCAATAACATCAAGTAAACGAGTGTTTTGGTTGGTCCTCAAAAAATCATTAACAGCTAAAGTGGTGATACAGCGTTATCCTCTTGTTTTTCTTCTCTTCGATTTGAGAGGTCCGGCGAGAAACTGGACTTACGTAACAAAAGTATAAGGCCCGTTATAACTGAAACCCTATTCCTTCACACAAGATTTCTAGACAAAACGCAGTGATTTTTTTTGTCAAAACGCAATGAAACTTGTCAAAACGCAACGAGTCTTATGTCAGCGCGCGCGCTCTCGTCGCGTATCATTGTTGGTCAAAACGCAACGAATCTTGATCAAAACGCAACGTATATAGTTGTTCAAAACGCAACGGATTTTATTATTCAAAATGCAGTGGTAGAGATTTGGTCAAAAACGCAATGCCAAAAACGCAGTTCCAAATAAAAATATTCATAATATCAAAACTCAACATAAAAAAAATTCTGAAATAGGGTTTTGATTATTTAATATTTTAAAATTTCTTCATACCAAAAACGCAATGAATTGCGTTTTGAACCTATTTAATAAAAAAAAAATCAAAACGCAAAAATAAAGAAAATCAAACGCAACATAGAAGGAAATCAAAACGCAATAAGAAGAAAATAAAAACGCAACATGAATTTTGCCAGTTTGTCAAACGCAACGACGAAATATAAGATTTTTATCACGGCAAAAATCGCCTAAAAATCACCCTTTTTGACATTGTAACTGATTTTCTCTTGCACAATTAGGTACCTATGCTAGATCTTGCCTTAACAACATAAACATTCACGACATCTAAGCACAAAAATTACGGGATGATTTTATCCTTTTGACGGGCATTCTTTTGACCCACGAATTTTTCTTTTTGAACCACACTGATCAACCTCTAATCCACGGAAAAGTAGCTCCGATGCCAATTGTAGATCCCGTTAACACTTCATAACACGAATCAAGACATCGGAACTCGAAATGAGAAAGAAATGATTGAGTTGTTTAGAGAGAAAAGAGGAGAGAGATTGAGAGAGAAAAGAAATGATATTATTAGATATTTTGAACAACTTTTTTCAACTACTTACTATCCAAGTGGAAAGTTCCTTATATAAACCCCGACACTTAAAAAGTGACGCGTGGGATATTAACTAGGACCCCGGGCTCTGGGTTTTGCTTGGGATTAAACCCAACATATACAATATTAGATTCACTATCGAGCCCGAGTTCCCGCTATTGATCCTATTACAAACATTAACTAATTAAAGACCGAAGCTCCATCGTAGAGAGAAACCGAACTTCCTTGTTCGAGGGCCCAAAAAAATTTGAGGCAAACATCAATATAGTGCAAGATTAAGTAACAAATTTGGGGTATTCTACTACAGTTTCAAGTTTGGTATATTGGGTTTACTTCACCAAGTGGTCACGACAATAGCCGACAGAATAAGAGGTTGGTAAGTTAGCCAGAGAGTATAAAGGTTGAGATGTAATCAGCACTTCTCACGCTATTTTTGTGCTAGTACCAAGACAAAAATACTTCACATCTAAGCAAAATCTTCAAAGTTCTTACGATGACAATCATTCACAAGACCTTGATATATCACCTAGTGTTCTTTGCTTCATGCTTTAAAACTCCTTTACGGTTTGTGAAAGTCAAAAGGTAATGAATCTTATGAATATCACAGATTTGACTTATGCCTAGAACTTCTCGAGTATATGACGTAACACCGACAATGATGCTTCGAGAGTATCCAACATCATGGGGGAAAATGGTGTTCATTCGGACTTAATTGACTTTGATTTTACCATGTCAACTTCCAATGGGAAGTAGTGTATACTACTTCACTTAATATGGTTTGTGAAGTTATTCTGCACATGTGAGAAGAACAGTTTGCTGATTTACCGCAAAATATTCACCCAAGGCCCCGATCAAATATTCACCAAGGCCGCAAATCACAAGCAAGCAGGGTCGTGTTGGTGTGTTTGACTTCTACAAAATTTCGCAGTGCACTTTGATGAGAAGTAGAAGATTGTTCAAGCTACAATCAATGTTACCAGAATCTTCTCAAGATAGGGATGTTGTTTGGAGGGAAGCAGATTCAAAACGTATCGACAAAAAGGAGTCTATGAAGAAAGCTTTTCAAGACATGCTGCATAGATTGGGGGAAGTTAATCCAACTCATGCATACTATACATGTGCGCGCTCTGTACAAGTAGCAGACACGGAAGATCCAAGCTGGAGTACAAGTTTCAAGACCAGAAGAACACAAAAGACATCTTCATCTTGGAAGATGCTTTTGAAGGACTTTTATTTGTGTTGCATTTAGTACCTGATTAGGTAACATTGGTAAAGTAATCTCCGTATGTTCACATATTTGGGGGGGAAGATTTTAGCTCTAGTGAGCGCGCAGCGCGCGTAAGAGAGCGCGAGCGCGGTGAGCGTGTGAATTACTTTTTCATTGTATAGATAGTCGTTTCGGGTTAGTTTAGTCTAGTCAAGCCCCGGACTATAAATAACCTCCCTCTCATACTTCCATGTTAGGGGTAAGAAGTTAACATTTTGGAAAAAGTTGTGTTTTTTTTCTCTTTTCTCTCAATCCACACACACAACTTCTCATTCTTTTATCTTTTCTTCAAATTAAACCATGGCTCAACATTATTTTCGATTTTACCAACCTCCGGATCTTTGTTCTAGAGGGTGAATTATATTGTAACAAGGTTGGTTTTCAAGCTTTTCATTGTGATGCAATTATGGGACAAATGTTATATTAATTTCAAGGAAATCAACGAGATTACTTTTTAAATGACACATTTAGAGGTCGTTCTCTTGTATCTAGCGCTGTGTATTATGAAGTAACGCCCCCGGACATATTTCCGTTGCGACACATATTTGGGGGTGTTAGAAATTGGTATCAGAGCACTGCTATAGAGGAACTAGTGCATATTTTACCCTAGACTAAGCCGTTTTATCGCAAAAATAGCATCACATCAAACATTTTCAAAGTGCACACACACTACTTGCTTACTTGCTTACATTACTATGATGCATAAATTTTATAACATGACAGAATACATATGTATAATAATATATGTGTTTACACCCCCTTTTAGCGGTATATCGTACGTTTATTTATATAAATTCTGAGACATTTCTTCTTAAGACATGTGTAAGTTTGCACAATGGTCTCATCTATACCTTAGACATTGTGAGTTATACAATGGTCTCATCTTACTTCTTCACAATTAGCAATTGCACAATGGTCTCACATCGATCTGATTACATTGTAGAAGTTAATACAATGTGGTCTCTAAGAATATTATTTTTCTTCATAGCTTTATACAATATTGTATTACACGGAGACCGTCATAAATTTTTTTTTACATGGAATTATGTATGAATCTAAGTATTACAAGTCTTGTATGGGCAGGACTGTAATATGAATGATTGATATGAATAATTGCGAAGTTAACAAAGCCCGCAACAGTTTTGTACATGAGTATTATGTATGAATCTAGTATTACAAGGTTTCTTTGTATTGGCGGACATTTGTAATAGGAGAGGAATGATATGATAATCGCTATGGTTGACTCGAACATATATACTTTTAACCTTGTTTACTCTAACCGGCGAGCGCGATCAATTAACTAGTCTTAAATCTAGTCGATAATCCTTGTATGATAATCGCTATGTTGACTCTATCATATAAATCGCTATGTTGACTCCGTTCATATAACTTTAACCCATATCATCACTAGAAACCTGCATCAGTATGTCAGTCACCACCTTAAGGTATATGAGTACGCGCATTGCATCGGAAATTATTAAGTAAGATGATTTATAAATCATCTTTATTTGAAAGGATGGGAACGGCCTCTTCAGTTAAATAAAGAAATTGTAAATCCCCGAACAGCAAAAGTTTAGCATTTCTTAACTTACATAAATTATGACTCTCCTTATGTAAGTAATGAATGATAAATGAGTGGGCTTAATGGTATCCGATATGAGACAAGTATGAACTCGAACCTGATAATCAACGGAATCCGTTAAATAGGGCTAGAAATAAAATAGTGTCTTGTCACTCAGCAGAATCTTAAGGCCTCGCTGGAACTACATTATCTCTTTCTGAAGTTATTACTTTTTGCCACTTTAACAATCATGGACTGTTTGTGTGAGCTATACCGACTTGTGGCACAACTTGAGCTAATGGATTTGATTCGCCTCGAACTAACGACTGAGTACCATATTCCGCCGTCTATCGCATAATCTCTTCCGCGAGCTCCTCTCATTTGTTAAACTTTATTCTGGGAATATTGTTTCTCGAAATGTCCTCATTCTCTTCATCCCATCACCATTTGTTATAGTTATTGACGTTATGGTCGCTGCTGTTGGGTCCTGGAGCGGTCCCAGCTGGTACCACTTTATCCAATAGGTAATGCAACCCCCCTTAAATCAGATAAACATCTATCGACGAAACATCTAGTCGAACTATTCATTTCGGACCACTAGTGGGAAGACTTAGGTCGCGATACATCCTAGTAACTGTGGTGCCAAGTAGCGCGTGAGAGTGTGAGCGCGTTACATCCATAAGCCAAAAGCCGCTGCGTGAATCGAGAGGTGAATCATCGTACATTACAGATAGCAGAAAAGAGACTCCGTCCTGGAACATTATAAAACTTTATACATACACAAATTCTCTCTTCACGTTACTACACTTTCTCTTGATGATTTCACTCTTAAGAGACTTTTTTTTAAGCGCGGTTATAAACAGTATAAATCCCAATGATATTATTTTTTGAGATACCCATTTTGATGGATTAAATATCCTGGTCAAACTTAGCCAAAATTTTGGTATATTGAGAAGTGTCGAAGCGCGCGACTAATTTGTTGAATCAAAGTGTATGCAGCAGTCTTGGGTTTAGCGTGCGCGCGTGGTTTTAATTTAGAAATCCTTACTTGGTCACACAAATTTAATCCTCGGACGAGATTTTCTTTAAGGGGTAGGTACCGAGTGAGCGCGCGATGCCGGAAATTTTCGAAAGAGAGAGAGAGCGCGATGACGAGCGTTATACCCTTTGACTATTTTGAGAGTTTGACTTGACATTTTGACTTTCGGGTCTCTTATTGTCACATAAAAGCGTCGAGCGCCGCGCTGAGCCGCCAAGAAATTGTTCGAACATATTTTAAATAATAAATCATATTTATTATTACATCTCTCGCGAGTGAGTGTGCGCGCGAGTGAGAGCGAGAGAGAGAGAACGTTATTTAGCGAAGTGCGCGCGCGCGACGACGCGCGTGCGAGCGAATGTTATAATGCCGAAGCAGATTTATCGAAAAATGACACACTAAATCAATTATTTCATTATTCGGACTCAAACAAATTGAAGTAAAAAACGATATTCCTGACAACTTTTTAGTTTAGCACGAACCAAAAACTGACAAAATGACTGAAATGAGCGCGCGAGCGTTGCACGATTATGAAAAACAAGAGATAATAAATTATATTTAATTAACACTTTTTATTAATAAAAATATATAATAAATTAGTCTCATTTTATTGCAGTGACGTTTGTATGAAGACGCAATATTCAATTTAAACACATTTTAGCGACACACACACACACATCGGATAATATACAAATAAATAATAAACGTTTAAATAAATTTTATAAACGTTATGAAAATTAGTCGAGTGAAACTTGTTTTTATGAAAAAAATTATTTGAAAACGCTATTTGCGCAAGTTTCCGTGTCTTGAAAAGTTACCGTTAAGTTCGCTCAAAAGAGTCCCCGAACCACTATTACAAAATAATAATCAAGAGTTACACTTTGATCACAGGGGAAATAGTTACAAATTTTACCCTAAACTAAATGGAGACTGTCACTTTTCTTATAACTTTTTAATATAAATAAAAAGTTATATATCATTTCTTTTCATTTTTTTTATAACAATACACACACATGAACAAACACTCTCTTCTCTCTCTTTTTTTCCGGTAGCCGCCGACTGCCGCCGGTCAAACCGCCAGCCCGCCAGAAACTTTCCGACGATTTTCTCCGTGCCGTCGCAGCGCAAAAATGCGTCCCCATACCACCGCACCCGATCTAAACGCCAAGTCACCCAACCACCACTCGCGCCACGCGCACCTCTTCACCTCCCTCCCCCCCTCTACTCCACGAGCAGCGGCCCGCACTCCATCCCATCCACGCGCGTCTCAAAGCGAACCATGTTCGTGCGCGCCATCTCAAGAGTGTAGTCTGAACTGTGTTTATTTTAAGCACCAGGTTGCGTCGGTTTGTGTAGTAGCACCATCAAATGGTGCGTTAGCTGGGATTATTTCATATGCAACCTCAGGGAGCGTTTGAGTGGGCAGCCACCACCCTGCGTGGTGTGCGTTGGTTTGTAGAGAGTAGCGGCGTGCAGCGCACAAGGGTGCGTATCGGGTTTATGAGCGTTTGTAAAACCAGTGGGTGAGTGCGTGAGAGAGTGTTTCATACTTGCACAATGGTGCGTTTGTTTAATGACAAAAGCAAGGGTGTGTTTTATATCATCTGGTTATTAATCGAAAAAGGGTGCGTTTGGCTGAGTAAAATCAACAAAGGGTGCGTTTGGATTTGCTGTTAACCGGAAAGGGTGCGTTTGGATGTGGGTTAACAACCCATAAGGGCTGTTTGGTTTATGATTGCCCGCGAGAAAAGGGCGTTTGGTTTGGCAGTTAACGCACTAAGGGTGCGGTTGGTGAGAGCAAAGTTATGATAATCGATTAATAAAAATTATGAGTGCGAGATTTATAAATAATAAATCGAAATCTAAAATGGGTAGTTAATGGTAAATAAATATGATATTTATACTTTGTTAGAAATCAATATTCAAACACCGCGTGTTTTAAATATGTATATATATATATATATATATTATATACTTATATAATATACATATTTAAAACACGCGGATGTTTGAAATATTGATTTCTAAACAAAGTAATAAATATCATATTTATTTAACCATTAACCACCATTTTAGTTTCGATTTATTATTTATAAATCTCGCAATAATTTTTATTAATCGATTATCATAACTTTGCTATACCAACCGCACCCTTAGTGCGTTAACTGCCAAACCAAACGCCCCTTTTACGGGCAGTCATAAACCAAACAACCCTTATGGGTTGTTAACAACCCATCCAAACGCACCCTTTTCCGGTAAACAGCAAATCCAAACGCATCGCAGAGTGAAGTGAGATTTACTCAGCCAAACGCACCCTCTTTCGATTAATAACCAGAAACAAACACACCCCTTGCTTTGTCATTAAACCAAACGCACCCTTGTGCGAGTATGAAAACCAAACGCACCCTGGTTGGTACAAATACCAAACCGAACGCACCCTTGTGGTGCCGAAATCAAACCAACGCACCCTAGGGTGGTGGCTGCCCCACCAAACGCACCCTCGTGGTGCATATGAATAATCAAACGCACCCTTGATGGTGCTACTAACACAAACCGACGCACCCTTGGTGCTTAAAATAAACCGAACGCACCTCTTAGATGGTGACGAGGTGATAGGATGGTGGTGGTGGATGGAGTGCGGCGCTGCAGTGGGCGAGAGTGCGACGTGCGTGTGGGGAGGGAGAGCAGAGGCTGCGCGTTGCAGCAGAGTGTGTTTGGGTATCGGGTAGATCGGTTGGATGGGTGATGCATTTTGGATTCGGTCCGTAAACTCGTCTGAAAAAGTTTTCCGGCGCGGCGGATGACCGTCGGCAGTCGGCGTCTCCGAAAAAAAAAGAGAGAGAAGAGATGTTTGTTCATGTGTGTGTATTGTTATAAAAAAAATGAAAAGAAATGATATATAACTTTTTATTTATATTAAAAAGTTATAAGAAAAGTGACAAGTCTCAATTAGTTTAGGGTAAATTTTGTAACTATTTCCCAGGGATCAAAAGTGTAACTTTTGAGTATTATTTTGTAAAATAGTGGTTCGGGTCTCGTTTGAGCGACTTAACGGATGTTTCAAAATACGAAACTTGCTCCATTGCGTTCCAAATAATTTTTCCCATAAAAACGAGTATTCACTCGACTAATTTTCATAAACGTTTTATAAAATTTATTTAAAACGTTTATTATGTATTTGTATATTTCCGATAAACTTTGTCCGTAAAATGATCTTTTACTTGAATATATGTCGTCTTTCAACAACGTACACTGAATAAAATGATGACTAATTTTATTAATAATTTAATTTTAATAAAAAGTGTTAATTAAATAAAAATTTAATTAATCACTGTTCACTATAATCGGCGAGTGGCATTTCAATCCCATTTTCTGTCATTTTCGGTGAGCGACTTGAGCAAACTAAAAATTGCTCAGGAAAATCGTTATTTACATCAAAATGTTTTAGAGTCCGAATAAATGAAACGACGTGATGAGTGGGGGTCATTTTGATAAATCTGCTTAGGAATGCGCCATATATTCTTTTTCTTAGAGGATCAAGTCAAAAAGTTAAAAATAACGTGCGACATGAGAGATATTAATAATAAATATGAATTTATTAAATTTAAAATATGTTCCGAAAATATTATAGTTACGCGTAATCGCTTTTATGTGACAAAAAGAGGATCCAAACGTCCAAAAAGCAAGAACAAACGCCAAAAAGTCCAAAGGGTCAAAGCGGTCATTTCAAATCTCCTTCGAAAATTTCCGATTTTAAAGTAACGTACCCCTTAAAGAAATCTCGCCGATATTAATATTAGAGTGACAGCCGCAGATTTAAGATTAATAAACCAATGTTCTAAACAAGACTCAGATAACTTATCAACAAAATTAGATGTTTTCACACTTCTCCATATACCAAAAATTTTGCTAAGTTGACCAGGAGTATTTAATCCGATCAAAATGGGTATCTTAAAAAAATATCAATACGGAATCATATTACTGAGATCGAGCGCGCGCGCTCGTTAAACGCGCCAGTCCTTAATAGTGAAAATCATCAACAGACACACACGTAGTCACTTGAGTGTTCTGTATAAAGTTATTAAATAGTTCCAGACTTGAGTCTCTTTCTGCTATCTGTAATGTTCTATATTCACATCAACTGGCCTTATGGAGTAATTACCAACTTACTTGGCAGTAACTAGGATGTATCGCTACCTAAGTTCTTTCCCACTAAGTCCGAACTGAATATTCTACTAGATTTTTTCGTCTGATAGATGATTAACAGATTTAAGGGGGTTGCCATTACCTATTGGAAAAAGTTGTACCAGCAGGGACCTGCTCCAGGACCAACAGCAGCCGACCATAACGTCAATACTATAACATATGGTGATGAATGAAGAGAAAGAAGGACATTTCGAGAAACAATAACCGAGAATAAAGTTTAACATATGATAGGAGCTCGCGAAGAGATAATGCATAGAGCGGCGGAATATGTGTACTCAGACGTTCGTTCGAGTGACGAATCAAATCATTAGCTCAAGTGTTGCACTAGTCGGTTTATCTCCACAACAGTCCATGATTGTAAATAGGCAAAAGTAATAACACAGAAAGAGATAATGTAGTTCCAGCGAGGCCTTAAGATTCTGCTGAGTGACAAGACACTATTCTATTTCTAGGCCTATTTAACGGATTCCGTTGATTATCAGGTTCGAGTTCATACTTGTCTCATATCGGATACCATTAAGCCCACTCATTTATCATTCATTACTTACATAAAGGAGCGTCCTAATTTATGTAAGAATAAAAGCTAAACTGTAATGTTCGGGGATTTACAATTCTTTGATTAACTGAAGAATGCGTCCCATCCTTTCAAATAAAGAGATTATAAATCATCAATACTTAATAATTTCCGATGCTATACGCGTTACAACATATAACCGAGAGCAAGGTGGTGACTTACATACGCGAGATGCCGGATCTCTAGTGATTATAGGTACAAAATTAATATATGAACGAGACAACATAGCGATTATATATTCAGCGCGTGATTCAACAGTAGCTAATTATCATACCAAGGAATATCGACCTAGATTTTAAGATAGTTAATGAGTACTCGGTTAGAGTAAACAAGGTAAAAGTATATATGAACGAGTCAACATAGCAATTATCATATCAATCCTCCTATTACAAGTCCCGCCCATACAAGACTTGTAATACTTAGATTCATACATAATCTCATGTAAACAGAACTGTGACGGGTTCTGTGTTAAATAGCACTTAGTCGCAGATCAATCCACATGATAACAATCCTGCCCATGACAAGACGTGTAGCGCGTACTTAGATTCATACATAATTCCATGTAAACAAAAATTTATGACGGTCTCCGTGTAATACATATTGTTAAAGCAATGAAGTGATAATTAATCTACTTAGAGACCATTTGTTGTAACTGGTACAGATGGCTTGAGGGTGAGGAGGCGAGGCGCGTATAGTAGCGCATTGTGCATCTCTATCTCTCTCTTTTCTAAGAAGTAATTGAGACCATTGTATAACTCACAATGCTAAGGAATAGATGATACGCATTGTGCAACGGAGACAATGTCTTAAGAAATGATCTAAGTATTTATATAAATATACGTACATATACCGCAAAAGGGGTGTAAACACATTATATATTATACATATGTATTTCATGGTAATAACTTATGCAACAAGTAATTTAATGCAAGTACAAGTAGTGTTATGCACCTTGAAAATGTTTGATGTGATGGCAATATTTTGCGTAAAACGGCTATAGTCTAGGTAAAATATGGGCAACCTAGTTCTCGATAGCCAGTCTCTGATACCAATTTCATAACACCCCCAAATATGTGTCGCAACGGAAATATGTCCCGGGGGCTTACTCATAGAAGAGCAGCGCGTGCGTCGCGTGCGACAAGAAACGATCCTCTAAAATGTGTCATTTAAAAAGTAATCTGGTTGATTTCCTTGAAATTAATATAACATTTGTCCCATAATTGCATCACAATGAAAAGCTTGAAAACAACCTGTTAACAATAAATTCACCCTTAGAACACAAGATCCGGAGGTTGGATAAAATGAAATAAATGTTGAGCCATGTTTATTAGAGAGAAAAGATAAAAGATATGAGAAGTTGTGTGTGTGGTTGAGAGAAAAGAGAAAAACACACACACACTTTTTCCAAAATGTAAACTTCTACCCCTCCATGGACGTATGGAGGGGGTATTTATAGTCCCGGGCTTGACTAGCTAAACTAACCCGAAACGACTATAAATGATAAATGTAATTCCGAATTAGTCAACATATTTTAGGGCTAACAATCTTCCCCCTAATATGTGAACATACGGAATTATTACTATTGTCCTATCAGGGTACAAATACAACACAAATATAGTCTTCCAAAGCTCTTCCAAAGCTGAAGATGTCTTTGAGTACTTCTGGTCTTGAAACTTGTACTCCAGCTTGGATCTTCTGTGTCTTTACTTTACAGGTTCCCATTATAGTATGCAGAGATGAGAGGGATTAACTTCCCCCAATCTAGGCAACATGTCCTTGAAAAAAGGGATCAATAGACCGAGCCTGGAAGTCATTAGTTTCTGAATCACGTCCCCCCATAAAAAATCCATATCTTGTGCAATTCCTGAAACATGGAGGGGTAGCTTGAACAATAGTCTACTTTCTCATAAAGTGCACTGCGAAATTTTGTAGAAGTCAAACCACACCAACACGCGCGCGAGTGCAGAGCAGAGATGATTAAGGCTGGTGAATATTGATGAGAAGCGGGGGTGACGCATGCGGATAAATCAGCAACTTTTCATCTCACATTTGGCAGAATACTGTCGACAGAACCATTCATAGTGAAGTAGTCATACACACTTCCCCTTGGATGTTGACATGTATCATCATAGTCAATTAAGTCCCCAAAGTCTCACTCTATCTTTCCACCCAGATGTTGCGAACTCTCTGTAGCATCATTGTCCGTGTACTCCATATACTCGAGAAGTCTTGTCATAAGCACAAATCTTGATATACCTAAGAATCATTACCCTTTTGACTTCACAACCCTAAAGGAGTTTAAAGCATATCAAGAACACTTGTATAATCAAGGCCTTGTAATGAATGTCATCGAAGAACTTTGAAGATGTTTGCTTAGACTTGTGAAGTATATTGTCTTGGAATAGCACAAATAAATATCCGAGAAGTGCTGATTCGCCCGACGAGCGCGCGCGAGAGATACTCCTAGCTACGCGAAGACGCAACCATCATATAGAGCGAGTGAGCGGCTATTTAGTATGCGAGCGGAGTGTGAGTGCGCGCGATCGAACCATAATCAAACCTTTTGAAATAAGAAAAATCCCCCAAATTTGTTTACTTCTCTCTCTCGCACTTACTATATAGAGTGAGAGCGTGCTCGAGCTCGCTAGAAGCGAGTGGGTCACCGCGCTGAAGTTCAGGTCCCACTCTACATGAGCTTCGTCTTTAATAGTTAATGTTGTAATATGATAATATCGGGAACTCGGAGCTCGATAGTTTAATCCTATATTGATATGGTCGGGTTTAAGCCCAAGGGCAAAAACCGCGTATGCCCTGTGGCCAGAGTTAAATGAGGCCCACCGTCACTTTAAGTTAGTCGTTGAGCGAGCGAGAAGCGAGCAGAGAGAGCCGCGCGAGAGGAAAATTTAGTATTGAAAAAGTTTTCAAGAAGATCTAGGGATATATCATTTCTCTTTCTCCTCTCAATTCTCTTCCCTCTTTCTCCGCTCTAAAACAACGCAACTGTTTCTTCTCATTTATAGTGTCCATTTATTGATTCGGTTATGAAGTTTACGGATCCTACAATTGGCTCAGAGCTATGTGGATTCGTGGTTGATGTCGTGTGTTCAACAAGATCAAATTCGTGGGTTCAATAAAGAAGTCAAAATGAAAAAAAATCAACCGAATTTTTGTGCTTGACGTGTGAATGTTTTATGTTGATAAGCAAGATCTAGGCATAAGGTACCTAATTGTGACAAGAGAAAATCAAGTTAAAAGGTCAAAAAGGGTGATATTTAGGCTGCGAAGAGTTGGTGAAAAAAATCTTATATTTCGTCGTTGCGTTTTGACAAACTGTCAAAATTCATGTTGGCGTTTTTATTTCTTCTTATGAGCGGTTTGATTCCTTCTTGTTGCGTTTTTGATTTTCGTCTTTTGATGCTGAGAGAGAGTGATTTTTTATGGTATTAAATATGATCGAAAAATCAGTCATTGCGTTTTGTTAAGAAGAAAAAATTTAAAAAATGTAGAAATAATCAAAACCCTCATTTCAGAATTTTTTTTATGGTTTCGTTTTGGATATTTTTTGAATATATATTGACCTGCGTTTTGAGCATTGCGTTTTGACCACATCTCAACTCCTGCAATTTGGTAATAAAATTCTTGCGTTTTTGGACAACAATCGTTGCGTTTTATCAAGATTCTTGCCGTTTTGACCAACAATCGTTGCTTTTTGACCAAGTCTCGATGCTTTTTTTGACCATATTTCATTGCGTGTGTTGACAAAAAAAAAACACTGCTTTTGTCTAGAAATCTTAGTGAAGAATAAGGGGTTCAGTAGGCAAAACGGCGAGCGACTTTTGCGAGCGCGTAGCGCGTTCCGTGAGACTGGCCGTGACGCGGCAGCGCGGCGCAGCGAAGAGCGCGCTCGCGCAAGACGATCACGCCTGTATCAGCGCCTTTAGGCGCATGTTAATGATTTTTGAGGCCCAAATACACTCGTTTACTATATTTATGACATTTTTCAGTTTTGAACATTGTGTTAGACGTGAGAGAGTTTGTAAGCTAGCTCGCGCGTGTGCGCGCGAGTCTGTATTTTTCGCCCTTTCAGTTGGTGAGCCTATTTAAACAAACATCCTTAATTGTTTTAGACAATTAAATCATTGCCGCTTGATTCCGAATCAAATCATTCTATTTTCTATTCCATTTGTAAAAGATCCCTGTTAAATTTTTATTCGTTCTAATCATGACTTGTAAATCCCGTGAACTCTTTGGTATTCAAAACCACAACATCAATCACCTCCACACACACACTACACACACATACCCAGACAAATCTTTTACACCTTCATAATTCACGTAAAATGGAACAAAGGTACTTCATCTTCGGGTTAGCGCGTGATGTTAGAGGAAAAACCAGAGATACAAACAGCAGATGCAAGCAAAGAAATTAAAAGATAACTCCCTTGAACAAATTGAAATGCACTCAAGACAACAATTCAGCCGAGATCTTCTCGAGCTCTAACACCTCAATGTACTACGATTTAAGAAGCTTTTCACCGACGCTTGATGCGAAATGAAGGACCTTTTCAGGTCTGTCTATCTCGAAACATGCAGAACGAGATGCGCGAGATGCAATTCACAATGAATCACTCACGAGAAGGATTCCAATTCCGAATTGCGTGCGATCAAGAGGCAGTTGGAACATTTCAACATTCAAAGAGTTCGAGCTTTTCCCAGTATAATACAAAGATCTCGCGTGTCGCGCGACTTACAAGATTTCAATGTGCGCGAGAGCGCCTACCAAGGAAGCACAAACCTTCAAGGAAACAATACTTCAAAACATGGACTCCATTGAGCAAAGTATAATTAGAAAAGAGCAAGTCATGAGCAAGAGCATAAGATGACGTTAAAAATTTGAGTGAAAGACAGTTGCGCGTGCATTCGAACATGCAAGGTTCAAGAGTTCAATCGCTAGCGTTACAAGTTCATGCTGATGAAACAACAGTTATGATTGATTCAGATGAAGAAGATTGAAAAGAAGAATTGGAAGCACAGAGAGCGCGTAGTTCATCCCCCGCAAAGAATTCAGAAGTTTGCGCGCGAGAGCAGAATCAAGTTCTACTGATACGCCATTGGAACAGGTGGCGGGGGATGAAGGGTGAAGGGGTAGGAACGGGTAGAAGGTTGGTGGTATGGTGGGGGGTGCTGGGGGGTGCGGTAGTGGTGGAGGGGGGGGACAGATCGTGGTGTGGTGTGTCAAGTGTAGGATGACTACCCCCCCCCCATCTCCCCTCCATATAAATTGCCCCATACCCCGCCCCCCAACATCGACCCCAGCAGCCCACATTTCTGCAGATCGTTCATCGCAATGCAACAAACCTAGTCACCAAACCCACATATGATCTCTCTGAGGAAAACAAAATGATTTAAAAGCCAATTAAAAGAAAGTGCGCTCGCGCTGCATCATTGACACAGTAACTAGAGGATAGCATAACAAACCTTGAAGATACAAGTAGGTCACTAGTTATTCTACAAGCAGTCGGGATAGTTGACATGCAATGTCACTTCAGACCAAACCGACTGAGCTTTTAGAAGAATACGGCCCCTTTAATGACCGAACAGAGTGACTATAAAAAACTTCAAAACAAGTAAAGTGAAACTCTAGACTATTAGCCTCGAAAGTGACATTGACGGTACAAGAGGGTTTAAAAACTAAAACCTATGAAAATTCATTGTCAATCATAAACACCGATGAGCTAGCCAAAAAGAGTCTGGTTAAAAAGGTCCCAATTTGAAGGTCAACTCAAAGAGATAAACTAAGGTTATTTTGGATTTAAATGTTTAAGGAAAAAAGACATTGACACATGTATGAAATGGAGCAAACAAATAAAGTTTTTAAATGAAATTCTTATATAAAATGCGCAATCAGTCTAATTCCAGACCATGGTCACATGTTAGCACCCAAATGCGCAACTATAGCGCTGCGGAGCGCGGAGCCTCGCGCTTTGCTAAATCAAAGTTACCTCAGAAAGCTCAATCTGAAAAACCACGTTTTATGAGATCCCATATGATACTTTTGATCCTGCAAACAGATTTTGCCCCGATGGGTAAAGTTAGACCGTGACTATTTGAAAAAAGAGAGTAGGAATCAAAATTGGATAAAGACAAGTGAAACCATATATTTACACATATCAAACATCTTATGAACTTTCAAACTCACCATCCAAAGCCTATTTGATCAGTTGAACGCTGGCTAAAGAAGGATAGAAGACAATTGGAGAAAACCGTTTGTTAGGACAAAGCCAAACATTGCTAAAAAGGTTGACTTTCTACCCATGTCTAAATCCATTAGTAAAAGTAGACCTACTTTATAATGAAATGACAACAACTTCAATCCAGACTATCTTAGTCTCAATTTTAGTCAGACAAACTTGGTTCTAATCCATACTAGTAGTGCATTTCCTAACCCAACTGCAAAAGACATGGAAAGTTTTGATCAAAACGTTTATAATGCCTACTTTCAAACAAAACTATAACTGGGACATTCATTGTTTTATTCATGAACTTAAAAAGAGAAATGAATGACGTTTGTGAGTACGTTAATTCCCATGAAAAGGAAGCTTGATAAATTGAATCAAAAAGGCTGAATTTTCAAACATTTAGATCTACTCTCGAAGAGTGTGTGTCCTAAAGACGTTTCATGTTCGTAATAACATTCTCTATCTGATTAAATGCTAAATACTGAATAAATGCTTGTATCTTCATAAAGTCAAAGAATGTTGAATGCCTGCACAAAAGCTTTGTAAACAAACTGAATCTGTTAACAAGAGAAGTTCATAAAAATTTGTTAAAAAGTTTATCCTAAACTTGGATAAACACTCGATTTCTCTTGAATCTTGCTTTACAACAATGTAAAGAACAAATGAAAAACAACTCCATTTGCGAAAGAAAACGTATCAAATGTATTCAAAAGAATTTTAACAAAATCATGAAATACAAGATTTGAAAGGCTCAAATGCAAGACAAGAACATAGCAAGAAGAGAGTTAAAGAAACTCATCGAGACTGGAAGTGGAAAGTCTTGTGTAAACACAGTTTTAATAAACCATCTATTTTTTGACACCCAAATGCTCACGAGATACCAAACCCGATCAGTTTTAGGAAAACCGACTCCTTTGTCAAATTCTCACTAAATGAAAGTTTTCAAACGAAAAGTCGGTTAATAAAACTAATGTGGTCGGATGTTTTGTTTTAAACAAGTCACTTAACCATTGCCACAGATCAGAAACAAGCAGTTCGAAACACCAATTGTGATTGCAACCTGCCGCCTCTAGGAATTGCCCAAAGCATGTGTCACATCATCGACCAAGGGAAAAAGAAGGCTCAAATGACATGGTTCATAACTACAACCCTAGAGAAAGCTAGAAAGTGGCACAACTCAGAAAGACCAAGAAGTCAATGGAAAACCCTAGTATGATGACCAGCTAGATTGCCCAAACTGCTAAAGTTTGCAAACCAAAACCTAGGAATTGGCAAGCATCAAGAGTAGTCAGTTTTCAAACAAAAGATTGTTACTTAGTAAACATAGGAACCAAAGCCTTTCTTGAAGTTCAATGAATTGCAATGTCCTACATGCAAAAAGTGCTTTACATGCAAATCATGATGAACGCGTCTTAAATACCTCTCAAGGTTAAACCTCATCGAGCCCTGCACAGAATAAGGAATGCAAATCCCAGTAAGACAACAAAGAATATATGCCCGTAAAAGTCAAGTGCATCTAAGAAACCAGAAAGACAAATCCCACAGGAAAAAGTTTCCAATCAAAAACACTACCATTTTTTTCTGTGCATGAGAAAAACAACAAGTCCTAGATCTTGTCTAAGGTGGCAACAACGGGTAAAATTCTCAGACTGTTTGTCTTAGAATGGTTCCAACAGGAAAGACATTCGCCTCTAGCACAACAAAGGTGAAAGTGAACCCCCAAATGGTTCCAATGCAGATATCCCTAACAAAAGTGAAAGCGAAGCAAGCACTTAATGTTAGTGCAGGTACTCTGAAATACAATGTACATCGTTCAATCCTACAGAGAAGGACTTAGAGTTTGTTGCGAAAAAGAAATATGCTCGCATAAACATGGCTTCAGAGAATTTGATCTAATGAATCCACTATATAGCGTCTGCTGAAAATAACACTTCAGGCCCCGTTCCTAAATGTTTAAAAGACGTTTAATCGCAGCAGATCAAGCCTCGGTCTTCATGGAAATGACGTTTGTTCACATCAGTTCAGGCCTCGTTCTTCATCAAATGACTTCTGATCATAACCGTTCAGAACTCAGAATTCAAGACCACAGCAATGAAACAGTCAGATCAAAGCCGGTCCAAAAGTTGTTTCCTTAAGCCAAACGCGCGCACAGCGTCATCACGACAAGATTGGATTACATATGCCACCATCATAATAAGCAATGATGAGGGACAACATTTAAATAAATACAAAATCAAAATCAAAAATTACCAAAGAGTATCCTTCTCGACATGTCCCTCTTGGAATCGATAACATTTACGTCTAGAAATTCGAAAAACCAATGACACGTGTGTGTAAATTAAGTTCGAGCGAGAGTTGCAAATAGTTTCAAAACATGTCATTTCTAATTTTCAAATTGGCTTAAAATTTTGGGGTTGCAAGTTGTCAGTACAAAACCCGACTTACACATAAAGGGAAGGTTATAACTTATCCTCTCAACGAGAAAATTAACGTTCTCGGTCTTGAGCTGTTCTTAAAAGACTTCAAAGTTATTTAGCTCAAACAAATGTTAGTGTTACGCTTCAGACGCTTACCCATACCGGTTAGTAAGAGAAGTCCTTAACATTTTAGATTTTCAAAAAGTTGAACACAATTTTTCAAGAATTCTTCGATGAAAAATTCACAATCTTTCAAATTGGTGTTTTCAACACTCCATCCCTCACAGTGTTTTAAAGAAAGACCACAATTTCTCAATTGGTCTCTAGTTTTGAGGGGAGTATTTTCGAAAAACAAAGTTTTAATGGTTCTTGGTATACATCAACATCGACAATTCGTATATATTCAAAACAATTAACAAATGTTCCAAACCATTCATGCTTACCATATTTTTCATTCTAAATGATTTTTAAGACATATTTTAATCACAAGGTATTTCAAAAACTAAGTGTTTATTATTTAAAATAAGGGGAGAAAATTGTGAATTAAAATATGATCAAATCGACTCAATGTGCAGAAGAAAGGTTTTATGGTTCGTCTTATACCCACAACATCTTTAATTTTCACGACGATTTCTGAAGTCACAGGTGGTTAGGTTAGGAATCATCCTATGATCCACCAGAACAGAGGTTCTACCCAAGGATAATCCAAAGTAGAATAAACAGGTCCTTAAGTATGAATGGAGATTGAATGTATATGGAAATAATGCTGACTAAGATTGAGCTAACACTGGAACAATCACAACTAGGTGTTAGTAATGACGTCTTGGTAAGCATTGTAGGCGTTGAAGAATGAAAAATATATGTATGGATAAAGGGTCTAAAGAAAGAAGCCCTCCAAACAACTTAAGGCAGAAACCGGTCCAATACATAATGCTGTCCAGAATCACAAGTTGAATGCTGACATAGAAAAGACATCTGACCCAGAGATCAATGCACAACCCTTCCCAGCCATTCGGTTTCTCTCAACATAAACTTGTCCTCATATTTGTCACGATATACACCGTTTAGCTATTCGACAACTCACTCCGAGATCGTTGATATTGAACAGGTGGCAGTCTGCTCCAGCCTCCGAGTACTAAAACCAAAATGCACTAATCGAGTCTAGAGCCAAGAGATCAATCAAAATCTCGTTAGGACACATTCCATTTCAAACACTTGTTGAACATCATCAGGTTCACAAGTTGTTATCAAGAGTCCTACGCAATATCATTGTGATATTTGCCAGAACATCCGAGTGATACTAATGTATTCACAATGAAGATGGAAATCCTGCTTGAGCCAGCATCAAACAAGCTCTTGGTAGGTGACTTGCGAGGATTCTATAATAATCAAACTTGTCCAACTGGATATCGATTGGTCCCAGTAAATGAATTGTACGGTTGATGAATTTTGATAAAAACATGACACTCTCCGATGTGTTACAAAAAACTCATTAACGAGTGGACAGCGTCGATTTGATTTTCAAATCAATTTCTAGTTTATCACTAACGGTAAACCTTTCAGGTCAAACTTGGTACGGCAACCTCCAATCCATTTTAAAATGCTCAATCTACGAAGACAACTATCTAGAAAGCTCAAGATATAAAGACAAAGACATTTGCAAACATCTGATTTGAAGCTTTCAAGATAATGCAAAAGTATGAGCATGTTGGTCAAAAACAAAAGATCGCAAGATGGCAAAGACGATAAAAAAAATGACAAAGACTCAAAGTCAAGATCGCAAAGCATGAAGGAACAAGCCTACAACAAATAACAAAGAGAAAGACCAAGAACACTCGGAGCTAAACGAGCAAAAGCCATCTCACTGAACTCAGAAGAGTGTCATCAATTAACTCACTTCGGGGGAGATGTTACCTCAATTTATTAAGTCAATAAAGGAAGCTCGTTCCCGTTTTTTCAAGACCTCACTTCGGGGGAGAATGTTACCTCAATTTATGAGATCTGAACAAGGGAATTTCGGTCACTCACGATGGAGCTTTCGGTCTTTAATTAGTTAATGTTGTAAATAGATAATATCGGGAATCGGGCTCGATAGTTATTCAAATATTGTATATGTTTCGGGTTAATCCTAAGCAAAACTCGAGCCCGGTCCTAGTTAAAATCCGCGCATTACATTTAAAGTGCGGGGTATATAAGGGACTTTTCACTTTGGAAAAGTAAGTAGTTGAAAAAGTTGTTCAAAAATATCTATAATATCTTTTCTCTTTTCTCTCTCAATTCTCTCTCCTCTTTCTCTCTCTAAACAACTCACTCTCCTTCTCATCTCTAGTTCTAATTTCGTGTTTGATTGTGTGTTATGAAGTGTTAACGGGATCCTACAATTGATTAAAGAACGTGCATAAGAAAATCTCTAGAGTACCTTATACCCAACATCAAAAGAATAAGAAGTACAACACCTTTAAAATTATCCACATCGACATCTACGTGTGACGACTGAGTACTAAATGTAACTCTTTAAGTGATAGTTATCCAGTCTTCATCGAACACCCCTTGACTTCGTGTCCTACTCTCCGATAATCCAAGTCTTAATCATAACTGTATACGAATTCAGCAGTCATCAAACGATAGAAAATAGAAGAAATGTCACTATGATGAAATAAGTAGACCCATTGAGAAATCCAACTTCAATTGCAAATATTGGAACCAAATCAACTTCGTAAACACGTTTCAATCGTAATCTGAAGCTCTAGCCGTTTTGTCCAATTAAGTGAATCTTTTATAGGATCGTTTTGGGATTAAGTGTTGTTGTTTGAGTGGTGTGTTGTTATAGTTGATTGTGGTGTTTGATTGTTGTGGAATTGGTGTTTTTAAGTCATTGTTAATGGTTTAGGTTGATGGTTTGTTAAGGTTTAACTTTGTCCTTTAAAGTCCATTGAAATAAGATTTGATAATGTGAAAATTAAGCAAACCTCCATCAAATGTAAGCCAAACCGCCACCAAAAATTAAGCAAACCGCCTCCTATTTTGTGACCAAACCGCCACCAAAAAACAAAGCAAACCGCCGCCTTGTTTGTGACCAAACCGCCACCATTATTACACCAAACCGCCACTAATATATATCAAACCGCCGCCACTAATATTGACCAAACCGCCGTTTGTTTTGAAATTTAAAACGCCTTGAAATTTAACAAACCGCCGCCTAATGTGCAACTCGCCGTCTTTTCTTTTTTTCTCAAACCGCCACCACAAGGCAAACCAGAGTAATGTTTGCTTTTGGTCAATATAATAATCAAACCGCCTTGTAACCTGTCAAACCGCCACCTAATTATGGCAAACCTCCGCCAAGAACATGGCAAACCGTCGCCATTTAAGGTCAAACCGTCGGCATTATTTTTGATTATTTTAATCAACCCGCCTTTGACTTGGTCAAACCGTCGTGTACCTTTTCCTAAAATCACAGATCTTGTCCCCTCTTTATGTCAAACCGCCACCTTTATATTATTATTAAACTCAAACCGCCACAAAGAACTCAAGAACGAATTAAGCACTAGCAATCCAAATAAGCTTTTTAGCTTCTCAAATAAGCAATAGGGGCTTAATACTAAGTGGTTAGAAGAGTATAAAACACGAAATAACAACCATATCTTCGTGAATCATCAAAAACGAACCAACCCACCACTTAGAACACATAAATAAACCAACCCTTTTAAGCTTATAAATCGAACTAGATGCTTGAGTAATCCATGATTTTGGTAGCAATCTAACCTGTTTAACTTGTAGATCGAGGAGAGAACAAGATTAACAACTAACTAAGCCCAAATTTTTTTGAGCCGTGGGCTTTTTCCAAAAAAAGCCACGAAAATTTGAGCTTATTCGCCACATAATCAGTAGTTAAACAACACGGATTCCCCCTATGCTCTAATACCAAATGTTAACATAAGATTCACCCTTAAAACAACCGATCCGGAGGCATGGTAAAATAGAAAAGAAATTGATCCATGTTTATTAGAGAGAAAAGATATGAGATGGAAGTTGTGTGTGTGGTTGAGAGAAAAGAGAAAAACACACACACACACACACTTTTACAAGTGTGAACTTCTACCCCTCCATGAAAGTATGGAGGGGGTATTTATAGTCCCGGGCTTGACTAGCTAAACTAACCCGACACGACTATAAATGATAAATGTAATTCCGGATTAGTCATCATATTTTAGGGCTAACACTTTTTTTACCCGATATCTCAAAATCAGGTGACAAAATCAGTGGTCGATCTACAAGAGGCTGTACGAGTTTCTTTAATCAAGAAAGTGTAAGTTTTTACCTTTTTAAGCTTTTGTTGGTTAACCTTTGGGTTTAAATTTTGGGGGTTTGGTTTGGATTTGGTTGTCTAGATGAAGATAGTGTTTTGGGTTGTAGGTATGCAAACTTTTGGAAGCACTCAACAAGATATGCTAACCTTTGTTCATTTATTTGTTAGAAATCTGGCGAGGGTGCTGGAACAAGTGGCACGAGCTCACAGGAAAACAATGATCACAGACGAATGTTGTCCCAAGGTAAATAGCATTGCTGTTATTTATGTACTCAGGTTCTCCCGTTGTTACTTTTGTCTTTTTTTGCTCTTTAAATCACTAATCACACTTACTAATGTCAACCTTTGGTGCACCTGTTTTGTTTAACATATGTTGGTACATGTTATTTCCACTTTTGATGATTGAAGTTAGAGGTGGCAAAATGGTTGGGTTGGGTCATGGGTCTTAGATGGGTTTGGGTCTAAATGGGTTTGGGTCTAGATGGGTTTGGGTCTAGATGGGTCTTTTAGGAGGATGAGTTTACATAGGTTTGGGTCTAGATGGTTTTGGGTCTAGTTGGGTAAATATTTTTAAGGGATGGGTCTAGTTGGGTCCCCTTTAATATTTATAGATGGGTCTTGTCGGGTATAACATTTTTCATCCGTTTTTACGTTTTTATACGATTTCGACCGATTTCAACCGTTTTTGACCGATTTCGACCGTTTTGACCGATTTCAACCGATTCCGAAAGATTTCGACCGACTTCGACTATTATCGTCCGTTTTCGACCGATTTCAACCGATTTCGACCTTTTTCGACCGATTTCCACCGTTTTCGATCGATTTCGACCGTTATCGTTCGTTTTCGACCGACTTCGTTCGTTTTCAACCGATTTCGACTATTATCGTCCGTTTTCGACCGATTTCAACCGATTTCGACCTTTTTCGACCGATTTCCATCGTTTTCGATCGATTTCGACCGTTATCGTTCGTTTTCGACCGACTTCGTTCGTTTTCGACCGACTTCGTTCGTTATCGTTCGTTTTCGACCGACTTCGTTCGTTTTCGACCGACTTCGTTCGTTTTCGACCGACCTTTTTGATCGACTTTGACCGCTTTCGACCGATTTCGTCCGTTTTGGATCTTTTTGACCGTTTTCGTGCGTTTTTGACCATTTTCATTCGTTTTTGCACGTTCTCGTACGTGTTCAAGTTGTTTTGAACGGTTTTGAACGTTTCGTCCGTTTTATACGTCATTAAACGTTTTTGTACGTTTTTGTACGTTTTCGTCCATTTTTGTATGATCTTGTTCGTTCACATACGTCCTTCTCCGTTCTTCGTTTTCCTACGTTTCGTTCGTTTCCATGCATTTTGTATGTTTTTATACGTCTTCATACGTTTTTATACATTTTTATAAAAAGTACTACAACGGATAAAACATTTGAAAACGTTCAAAAACGTATTTAAGCGTTGAAAAACGAACAAAACGAAAGAAAATGAATGAAAACTTAGAAAAATGTAAGAATACGTACAAAAAGGTAAGGAAACGGACGAAAACGTATGAAATCGTGCGAAATTAGTCGAAAACGGTCAAAACCCGTCCCAATCAGTTGAAAACGGTCAAAAACAGTCAAAATCGGTCAAAAACGTGCGAAATAGGTAGAATACGTGCGAAATCGATCGAAAACGGTCCAGATCGGTTTAAATAGGTCAAAATCGGTCAAAAACGATCAAAATCGGTTGAAAACGAGCGAAATCGGTCGAAACGGTCAAAAACGGACGAAGTCGGTTGAAATTGGTCAAAAACGGTCGAAATCGGTCAAAAATAGTGGAAAACAATTGAAATCGGTCAAAAACAGTGGAAAACAATTAAAATCGGTCAAAAACAGTGGAAAACAGTCGAAATCAGTCAAAAAAGATGGAAAACAGTCGAAAACGATCAAAATCGGTCGAAATCGGTCAAAAACGGTGGAAAACAGTCAAAATCGGTGGAAAACAGACGAAATCGTGCGAAATCGGTCGAATTCGGTCGAAAAGGGTCGAAATCCGTCGAAATCAGACGAAATTGGTCGAAAACAGTCGAAAACGGACGAAATTGGTCGAAATCGGTCGAAAACCGTCAAAAACGTGCGAAATCGGTCGAAATCGACGGAAAACTTATAAAAACGTTAAAAACGGATGAAAAATGCTATACCCAACGAGACCCATCTATAAATATTAAGGGAGACCCAACTAGACACATCCCTTAAAAATATTTACCCAACTAGACACATCTATAATATTAAGAGAAAAATGCTAGATCCATCTATAAATTTAAGAGAGACCCATCTATAATATTAAAGGAAAAATGCTAGACCCATCTATAAATTTAAAAGAGACACATCTAGACCCCATCCCTTAAAAATATTTAACCAACTAGACCCATCTAGACCCATGGGTCTAAAATTGCCACCTCTATGTAGACGTCAGTAGGCAATACAACAAAAAAAGGTCTTAAAACAACAAATCAATGTATCTTTTATAAAAATCAAAAAATAAATAACAATAATTAAATAAACCTGTTTCATCTTTTGAAGAATC